>CM044011.1:61420753-61700753 GCA_024085815.1 Flaveria linearis
TGAATTCTTGTTTTGTTTGATTATTTTGAGACATTGATGTATGTGGTGATTGAAACCAATTGATTAATGGCATTTTATACTTTAACATAGCGTTATTGGCTGTGAACAATCTTAACCCTCACACCTCGACGTTTCCGCCGTCAAGGTTGGGGTGTGACAGATTGGTATCAGAGCCCATAACTATAGGGATTTAGGTTATTAGAAATGGTGACCTAGGCTATAGTTTATGCATGACCTTATAGAATAGTATTCTTATGAAACATACTTATTGTTTGCATGCTGCCTAACGCTATGCCTTATTATGTGCAATGTGATGCCTTAGCATAGGTGCCTTTCTACATGATACATATTGTTACCCGTCTCCCTAGACTTATCTTAAACTTAATTCTCCCCGACAGTTACTATTCTTAAACTTATTCTCGTCTCCAAGTAGAATCTATTGATAGGAATTCTTTAGACTTTATGTCTAATCTTGTAAATATCCCATCAAGATTTTGATTTCATAAACCAAAGAACTTGTGTGGTACATAGACACCTGTATTCTGGATTTTCTGGCAAAAGGCCCTCGGGCTAAGGCAAGCGTATACGTATAAATCTCATTGAGGGAACCGTTACGCTACCGGGGATTTTCCGGGATGAGTGATAAACTATGACCAACATACACGAGTTTCTGAGGTGAATGGGTCAATTCATCTTGACGTGTCAACGTTTCCAAATGGTGATGCGTCACCAAATGGAATCATTCCGTATAATTCATGATCTTACCTTAATTGCCTACCCATATTATCCTTTAACCGATCCTAACCCATTTGTTTTTCCAGCATGTCTCGCTTCACGAAACCGAGGAAGATCCGACCGTAAGCTTGCTGCCATGAGTTGCTCGGCAAATGGCTGCGGTCATCCCGACCATGGTGGCTGAACTCAGCAGCACTATGATCGCAAACGTCACGAACAATAGCAATGGTCAGGGGAGAGAATAGTGCAAAACCAACGGCGTAACACCCATCTTGCACCTTCAAGCATTTCAGTTCATGTAAGCTCCCAGTTATAGTGGCAAGGAAGGTGCCACCGGTCTCTTAGAGTGGTTTGAAGGGATGGAGAACACCTTCGTCAACTGTGAGTGCCGAAGCACTCAAAGTAAGGTATGCACCAGTATGCTGCAGCAACGGCCTTACGTGGTGGAACAGTGAAAAGAGGACCGAGGCCCCGATGCAATCTTGGCTTTAACTTGGGAGGAATTCAAAAACATAGCCATAGCCAAGTTTTGCCCGAGGAGTGAAATCCAGAAACTGGAGGAGGAGTTCTGGAATTTGAAACAGATGGCGGGAACCATCTGGCGTATTCTACCCGTCATCATGAACTAAGCATACTGCTGCCACACATGGTGGATACTGTTTCCCGAAACGTGGAAAAATTTATTAAGGGTGTGCCGCCTCAAATTCAGGATGCCGTTGTGGGTAGCCGACCCGCAACTCTGGAAGAAGCTATCACCATCACTGCCCAATTGACGGAGAACCACATCCGAGCGGGCACCATGTCTGCAAAGGGTGCTAAGAAGATGAGAAGACGACCCCCGAGGAGGTTAAGGAGGTCAAGCCTGATAACAAGAAACGGAAGTTTGTACCGGCACGTAACTACGCCGTGGCTGCTCTAAACCGCCCCAAAGACAGTGTACTACGGGGCTACTCCAGCAGCACAAGTGCCCGTGGCAAGGGCTTATGCGGGCCCTCTACCTATGTTAACACGTGTAGGTATCACCACCCGGGCAATCTTCCATGTCGCATCTGCACACATGTGGCAAGTACGGGGCCTGTGTGGCAACGTGTCGCCGAGCATTGGGGAACGCAGTGACGGAAACAAATCGGGTCTGCTACAACTGTGGAGAACCAGGTCACTACCGACCCCAGTGCCCTCGTCTTGTGGGCAATGTTCCACAAGCTCGTGGACGTGCTTTCAACATCAACGCGAACCAAGCCCAGGCGAACAACGAGGTGGTGAACGGTACGTAAAAAATTGCAACCCTATCCCATAGAATTTCTCTTAAAATTCCTTACTTGTGTCTCTAAGTGCCTTTAAAAACCTATACAGGTATGTTTCTTATTAATGACACCTATGCATACGTATTATTTGATTCGGGCGCCGATAGAAGTTTCGTTTCCTTAGAGTTCGAGCCGACACTTTCTAAACCTCGCTCAAATCTAGAGAGACCTCTCACCGTCGAAGTTGCTGATGGAGAACCCATCACCGTCGACGTGGTTATCCGCGATTGTCTATTGTGTCTCGATGACCATAAGTTTCTTATCAACCTTATTCCTATGAAACTCGGGAGTTTCGACGTCATTATTGGCATGGATTGGTTATCTAAGAACCATGCCGAGATCATTTGTTTCGAGAAGTGCATTCGCATGCCCTTACCCTCCGGGGACACGTTGAAGGTGTTCGGTGAACGGGCCTCCAAAGGACTCAAGCTTATGTCATGTACTAAGGCTCAGAAATGCCTAAGTAAGAGTTATCCGGCATTCTTGGCCTATGTAGTCAACACCAAAACCAAGGAGAAGGAACTCAAAGATGTTCCAGTTGTACGAGAATTCCCTGAGGTCTTTCCCGATGATCTTAGCGGGTTACCTCCCGTACGCGAAGTAGAATTTAAATCGACTTGATTCCGGGAGCAAGCCCCGCGGCTAAACTCACCTTACCGACTCGCACCATCGGAATGCAAGAACTCTCTAGCCAACTCCAGGAATTATCCGAGAAGGGTTTATCCGCCCTAGTTCTTCTCCTTGGGGTGCACCTGTTTATTTGTGAAGAAGAAAGATGGGTCTTTCCGCATTGTGTATCGATTACCGGGAGCTCAACAAGTTTGACTATCAAGAACCGGTATCCTCTTCCTCGTATCGACGATCTTTTCGACCAACTTCAAGGAGCTGCAATCTTTTCAAAAATCGACTTGCGTTCGGGTTATCATCAACTGCGAGTCCACGACGACGAATCCCAAAGACTGCATTCCGCACCCGGTATGGGCATTACGAGTTCATGGTTATGCCTTTCGGCTTAACCAATGCTCCAGCGGTCTTCATGGATCTTATGATCGGGTGTGCAAGCCATACCTAGACAAGTTCGTCATCGTTTTCATTGACGACATTCTTATTTATTCCAAGTCTCGCTCCGATCATGAACTTCATCTCCGTCAAATCCTCGAACTGTTGAAGAAGGAACAACTGTACGCGAAATTCTCGAAATGTGAGTTTTGGCTTGAAGAAGTACAGTTCTTAGGGCACGTTGTGAATAGTCAAGGAATTCACGTCGACCCTGCGAAGGTCGAAGCCGTAAAGAGTGGAGTGCTCCCACAACTCCACGGAAGTTCGATCGTTTCTTGGCCTAGCCGGGTATTACCGGCGATTTATTGCCAACTTCTCAAAAATCGCAAAGCCACTCACGTCCTTGATCAGAAGAACAAGCCCTTCGAGTGGAAAGCCGAGCAAGAAGAGGCGTTTGAGACATTGAAGCACAAGTTGTGCAATGCCCCTATTCTGACGCTACCGGATGGAAATGACGACTTCACGGTATACTGCGATGCGTCGAAACAAGGCCTTGGTTGTGTTCTCATGCAACGGGGAAAGGTCATCGCATATGCCTCGAGACAATTGAAGGTTCACGAGGTAAATTATACGACGCACGATCTCGAGCTCGGAGCGGTGGTCTTTGCTTTGAAAATCTGGAGACACTATCTATACGGCACGCAATGTATAGTCTACACGGACCACAAGAGCCTCCAACACGTTTTCAATCAGAAGGACCTCAATATGAGGCAACGTCGTTGGGTGGAACTAATTAGCGACTACGATTGTGATATCCGCTACCATCCCGGCAAGGCAAATGTCGTAGCCGATGCATTGAGTCGAAAGACGCATCAAAAGATGGTTTCCGTTCAAGAGATTCGCGACCGACGCCAATGGTTCGATACATTGGGAGAGTTTGATACTGAAGTCCGACTCGATGTCAGCAATGCTACGGTGTTATTGCAGAACTTAAGGATCGATTGTGACATCGAGGCGAGTATTCGAGAAGCACAGCAAGCGGTGCAAACCGAAGGGAGTATGAAGGAAGAGCTCGAGCCAAATCTCTTAGCCCAATTAGAAACAAGAGCCAATGGGCTAATGTACTTCGCAAACCGAATCTGGATCCCCAAACGCAATAACCTTCGGGCTTCTATCATGAACGAAGCACATCGGACTCGTTATTCAATTCACCCGGGCTCCGATAAGATGTACATGGACTTACGAAGTCAATATTGGTGGCCCGGAATGAAACGAGACATAGCAACCTATGTTGCTAAGTGCCTTACATGCACGAAGGTTAAAGCGGAGCATCAACGTCCAAGTGGATTACTTGAACAACCCGAAATTCCCATGTGGAAGTGGGAACATAATCCATGGACTTCATAACCAAGTTACCTCGGACATCTCGCGGGCACGATAGCATATGGGTAATCGTCGACCGATTGACTAAGTCGGCACATTTCATACCCATACGTGACACATATAAGACATCAAGGTTAGCCCGGATTTACCTCGACGAGATCGTAAGCCGTCATGGTGTGCCTCTTCACATTATATCCTGACCGAGACGCTCGATTCACTTCTCACTTTTGGTCTACTATGCAAGAACTTCTGGGTACACAATTGGATTTAAGCACGGCTTACCATCCCCAAACCGATGGCCAAACCGAGCGGACGATCCAAACCCTGGAAGACCTGTTACGTCTCTGTGTCCTTGATTTGGGGGCGACTGGGATACGCACCTACCGCTCGCAGAATTCTCCTACAACAACAGTACCACTCAAGCATCCAATGGCACCGTTCGAAGCACTTTACGGTCGTAAGTGTCGTTCACCAATCTGCTGGACCGACGTTGGCGAGAATCTTATTACCGGTCCCGAGCTCATACAAGAGACGACCGATAAAGTCGCTATCATCCGCAAGAACCTGGAAGTGGCAAGGAGTCGACAGAAAAGCTACGCTGATAAACGTCGAAAGCCACTGGAATTCAAGTTGGGGAGATGGTCCTTCTCAAGGTCTCACCGTGGAAGGGTGTGGTTCGCTTTGGAAGAAAAGGCAAGTTAGCTCCTAGGTTTGTAGGGCCTTTCAAGGTTTTGAAAAGGATCGGGAAAGTGGCCTACAAACTAGAACTACCCTCCGACCTTAGTGGAATTCACCCTGTCTTCCACGTCTCGAATCTGAGGAAGTGTCTGGCCGACGATAATTTGCATGTGCCATTGGAAGACATTCAGATCGACGAGTCACTACACTTCGTTGAAAAACCGTCGAAATCATGGATCGCATTATGAAGAAGACTAGGACCTCTACGACCCCAATCGTAAAGGTTCGATGGGAGAATAAACGAGGAGCGGAATTCACTTGGGAGCGTGAAGAACATATGAAGAATACTTACCCTTACTTATTCTTGTAACCCTTTTTGATTCTTAATTTCGGGACGAAATTCTTTAAGTTGGGGAGACTGTAACATCCGGTATTTTTGGTGTTCATTTTTTGTGCCATTGTATAGCATCTTTAGTAAATCTTTTTTTTACATATAATGATACTAACAATAATAATAATAGATAATAATAATAATAATAATAATAATAATAATGATAATAGTAATAATAATATAATAATAATAATAATAATAATAATAATAATAATAATAATAAATAATAATAAATAATAATAATAATATAATAATAATAATAATAATAATAATAATAATAATAATAATAATAATAATAATAATAATAGAAATAATAATAATAATAACAATAGTATAAATAATAATAATAATAATAATAATAATAATAATAATAATAAAACTTTGAATTTAAAGTGCAGGGGTTTAAAACATAAATATTGAAAGCACAGGGACCATTTGTGAAATATCCCAAACCACCCCCCCCGTTTTTCCGGTAACCATCGGCCGGAGCTCCGGCCGAGCTCCGGCGACTTCCAAAACCCTTTTCAAACGCTATTTAGACCAAATTAAACCGCCCAACTCGCTCGGCCTCACGATTCGAACCCGAGCTATTGTTCAATTTCAGATTCCCGCTCTTTCCACTTGCCAAATCAAAACCGAATCAAATCGTGATGAACTTCAACTCGAATCCCGTCCAGATACACGAATTAAGTCAAATTAAATCATTCTAAACTTATACGCGGTCGAAACAATCAATCAATCAATTTTAATTACACGATTACAGCTCGAATCACTCAAATTTGGTAAACGAGAACGCGGTTTCAAAATCAAACGTGTTAAGCTCGAATTTATGAAATTAAAGCTATATATTAAGGGGTTTCGGTTCATTGTGAAGTTCCTGAACTCTCCAAACTTCAATTCTACAAGAAAAACACTCGAACAGAAAATCCCAAACCCAAGAACACCCGAAACAAAACCGAACTCGACATCACTCGAAGCTTAATCGAAACAGGTAATTAGAACCTGTTATTGACTCGATTTGGTCCAGGGATCAAAAGCCCCATGATGATTCGGGTGTTTAACATCGAATCGGAGGTCAATTTCGAATCTGTTGAACCTAGGGTTCATTAGAGAAAGGAGGAACATTGGAGATTGGTTTAAAAGTAAAACAAACCAAGTGAGACCAAGGCCTTGGCCCTGGTTCACTGGTTCCCGCACCCCATCTCACAGGGGAGACCCGGGTTCGACCCGGGCAGCCCCCTGTCCCCTTTTCTCTTTTTTTTGATTTCTTTTCTTTTCTTTTTATTTCTTTTAATTATTAAACTTTTTTTTAAATTCTGAAAATTTCTAAAATTTATTTTATAAAATGCAGATTATTTTTCTGTTGTTTAATTTATTTTATGACTAAATTAATTTTGTTATTATAAAATACTTTAGTATTTATAATACATTATTTTAGTCTTAAAAATACGAAAGAAATGAGTAAACATAATACTTGTAAATATATATATATTTTTAAATAATTAAATTGTTTAGTTATTTATACCTATATATATATATTATATATTGTTTTTTTAGTAATTAAATCACTTATTATGATTATACAATGTTATAATTGTTTAGTATATATATATTTATATACATATAATTAAACAATTTAATTGTTTAGTTACTTATATATAATATATATATATTTATACATAGTTCTTTTAATAGCTAAATCATTTATATTGATTATGATTATACAATATTATAATTGTTTAGTATATATAAATATTTATATATACATTCAAACAATTTAATTGTTTAGTTACTTATATATATATATATATATATATTTATACATAGTTCTTTTAATAGTTAAATCATTTATATTGATTATTTTACACAACATTATGATTGTTTAGTATATATATTTATATGTATATTCAAACAATTAAATTGTTTGATTACTTATACTTATAAATATATAATATATTTGTATATAGTCCCTTATAATAGCTAAATCACTCATTATAATTATTATATACAATACTTAAAAATCGGTTTAACGTACAATTTAATCAAGTTTTATTTATTATTTATTTTACGCGCCAACAATTGATTATACCAAGTATAATCCATTTGTTCCATTTAACCGATCACGTTATTAACATGTAATAAATACGAATAATTATTAAATCATATTAGACCTACAATTAATCATCAAACAAATTATAACGCGCTACTTTATTTCGTTTAGGTGCGTTGTGACGTTTGTGTTGGAAATCTTATTCGTGGTTATTCTTATTTCACCTACAAGTCTTCTTTATTAAACAAGTGAGTTCTTATGTCCGCTTTACGATTATTTCACATCTTTCGGGGTGAAACATGTTGCTTATACAAACTTACACCACACGTTTTGATACTTATTTCACACGTGCAATTCTTACATAGTCGTGGTTGTTTGGATATGTTTAGTATTATACGAGATGTGACATACGTGTGCAATCATTAACTATTGCTAGCCTAGCGAAGTCTTAGATCTTTGGGCCTGACAAGCCTATTTGGTGCTAAAGTCGATGTATTGCCGACTCCTAGGAGCCGTATGCTTGTGCACTAGGGAACCAAATACACTTAGCTAATCATGCTTATTCATATTATTCAGTCGAGGCTTGATTGTAACTATGCATGTTCTATATACTTTCTATCTTGTGACCATTGACTAGAATTGCCACATTTTGTATACTTATTGTATTTAAAACCATGAGAACTCACCAACTAGTTAGTTGACTTTATTTTCAACATGTTTCAGGTAATGTGCAAGCTTAGCAATGATTGAAGGAATGCATAAACCTAGATCATGGACCTAGACTTAATAAAGACGATTGAATTCTTGTTTTTGTTTGATTATTTTGAGACATTGATGTATGTGGTGATTGAACACAATTGATTAATGGCATTTTATACTTTAACATAGCGTTATGTGGCTGTGAACAATCTTAACCCTCACACCTCGACGTTTCCGCCGTCAAGGTTGGGGTGTGACAATGATTGATCCATATTCATGAGGGGCTATGTGCCTTGTAGTGTGGGATCAACTGTCGGGGGTTAGCTACCATGATGATGTGTACGACAGGGATCGACATTCGATGTCGATCAACATGGAGCTCTTGCTTTGTGCAATCTCGTTTATGATGAAGTGAAAGATATGAAAGAATAAAAGATAATGAACATGCTTATTATGATGAAAATGTTATGTATTATGTATGCGTGGTCATTATATGAAGGATAAAGTTATATTTTCTTATTTACTTAAAACTAGAACTCACTCAGCAAAGCTGACTTTTATGCATAATAGTTGGCAGGTAAGTGCTGATGCTGAGGATAGCACCAAGAAGCTACTTGGGGAGCTATGGATGGCATTCCTGTTTATGAAATCTTTATTGTAATTTAAGAACAAGTAATATGTTTTGTTTACAATTAAAGGACAAATGTATGAGTACGATATGGTTTCTAAGTTTTAAATGAATGTCTAATTATTTCCGCTGCAATGTTTTATTATTAAACTGATTTTATGCTATGGTTAACTAACTGTGAGGCTTTCCGGGAACGGGGCCTTACAAGTTACAAGCAGAAGTCTCAAACATGAAATAAGTTCAAACATAACATAACAATATATAATCTTTTATTTCATTAACTAGGTCCAAGTCCTAGATTATTGCAAGCTTCAATTGATGACTTCAAATGCGATCATTTCCTGAAACATGTTAAAAAATACGGGTCAACTATGAAGTTGGTGAGTTCCAAGGGTTTCACATACATAATATACCATGGATTTCAAGTAGCAATTCATGTCATAGGTTATGAGTTAGCAAGTTTATAGAACAATATAATACAATCAAACCTCGACTAGATTATAAGTTTATATGATTGGCTAAGTGTACTTGGTTCCCATGATGAACAAGCATACGTCATCAGGAGCCGACAACACATCGGCTTTAGCATCAAATAGGCTTGTCAGACCCAAAGATCTAAGACGTCACCAGGCTAGCAATAGTTAATGATTGTAAAAAATATATGTATCTCATATAAGACTTACAATAACACAAATAACCATAACAAAATAAAAGTATGAATTGCATGTGCTTTATAAGGTTTAAACGTTTATAAGTGTATGTTGAATAACGTAACATGTTTCACCCCAAAATGGTGTGGAATAGCATAAAAACAGGGGCAATGAAACTCACATGTCAAATAAGTATGTAATGAAGGTTAATAAGAATAATAAACGTCGTTCCAACGTAAATCGTCACAAGGCACCTAAATATGTGAATATATATTCACAAGGTTAAAGTTTTAATAATAAGTTTTAATGTTTTAACATGAACTAGGGTTTTAGGTGGAATTTACGGATTCTTGTAAGTACGTTAAATATTTTAAACAAAATTTATAACTTATATGGTTTAATAGAAAGTAAATAAAATATACTAAGTGTACATTTTCGTATATAGAAATACGAAGGAAAAAAATATTTGTAATAAAATTTAGTTATAAGTTGGAATAATAATCATCGTTTATAATATATATAGATATAATTGAACAAATATTTTAGTGATTGAAACCACTATTTAAAGTCCATTTTATAAAAAAATAAACTAAATATATTATTTATCTAAACCATTTGATAAAAATATTAAAATATTTTATTAAATAAGTGTTTAGAAAATGATATGGTGTCTTAACATTTTAATAAGTTTATAAATCACTTTTTATAAATATATTTTATAACATTGGTAAATAAATTTATAATAAAATGTCAGAATGTTTTTATAAAAATAAATTTATAGAAAATATTTAGATACCTTTTAAAATAACCAAAGTTTACTAAATTGATTTTAATAATTTTTTTAAAAAAACATATATATCAAAAACCACTTAAAAAAACATTAGATAAAATGGTTTGAGGGTCCCTGGGTTCGAACCCGAGACCTCAAACCCACACTCCCACACACTTACCAGTAAATCAAAGGCCAAGTCGCATTAGGATTTGGTTTTAAATCCTAAAAATACAACTCATTTGAAATCCCCAACTTTGCATAAACACTAGATCATTCAAACCTCCAATTGAACATGAATTCGAATGTTACAATCAAATTAATCTTAGGGCTTTTGTTCCTTATGTAGAATCGAATGTTTGTATGTATTTAATTACCTGATAATGATTTGAAATTAGACTTAGAACGAAACGAAGAACAACCGCGACCACTTGGTGCTCGATCGATGCCCAAATGATGGTGATAATCAAATTAAACGTACAGTAAGCTTTAGAGAACCACCACGAATCGAAGCCCTCACTTAATTTCAGTTTATAACGTGTGAAAGTTGATGAACACCACAGCCCAGATCGCGAAGGAAGAAGGGATTCGTTTAGGTTGATTGATGTTGTTTCAAGTGAAATCAAATGTTGTGCTTGATTAAGTGCAGTTAGAAGATTGTTTGGGTTCGTTTATTAGATTTTAATTATGGTTTCAAGCTCAAAAGGTTATACGAATTAAGGCTTCGGTTATGCTCGGTATTGGGCTTAGTAACCGATGATTAAACGCGTGCAATTGATGCATTCAGGTTCGTAGTGGGTTCTAGATAGGTTGGGAAACGGTTTGGGTGAAAAATCGGGTTGGATTTGGGGTTTTTCACCGTGGCTGGAGCCGCGGCCGGCGGTGGCCAGCGGCCGCCGGAAAATCGGGCTAGGGGGGGTTTGGTTTAAAGTTTTGCCACTTTACAACTTTGGTCCCTGCAGTTTACCTTTGTTCCATTTTGACCCAAAGTTTGGGTTTTAGTTTCAATATACGTTACATTTTAGTCTCTGTGATTATTAATGTTAACATTTTATGTAAGAACTAAGTAATTTTAAGTTTTAACATGATCAAATTTATATTATTACAAGATTAAGAATATAATTTATTATTATTATTATTTTATTATTATTATTATTATTATTGTTAGTGTTATTATTACTATAATTATTACTTTTGTTATTGTTATTACAATTATTATTATTATCCAATAGTTAATTACTAACTTTTACATTAAAGACAAATCAAAAGATAAACATAAGTAATCCATAAGTTTTATAATTGACATAAATAGTCCTTACATGAACAAACGATGGTAACTTTACACTAACGGGAAAATATGAGATGTTACAGTCTCCCCAACTTAAAAGAATTTCGTCCCGAAATTAATAAAAATGAAACTATACAAATAAGAACCGGTATTTCATCCTCATGTGCTCCTCACGTTCCAAGTAAATTCGGCGCCACGCTTATTCTCCCAACGAACCTTGACGATTGGGGTTGTCGTGGTTCTAGTCTTCTTTATAATGAGATCCATAACTTCAATGGGTCTCTCGACAAAGTGTAATGACTCGTCGATCTAGATGTCATCCAACGGAACATGCAGACCTTCGTCAGCCAGACACTTCCTCAAATTCGAGACATGGAACACAGGATGAACTTGAAATTGGAACACGGATCTTGAACACATGGAACAAGTCGGAAGGTAATTCCAGTTTGTAAGTCACTTTCCCAATCCTTTTCAGAATCTTGAAAGGTCCTATAAATCTTGGAGCCAGTTTACCCTTCTTTTCAAAGCGAACAACACCCTTCCACGGTGAAACCTTAAGAAGAACCATCTCCCCAACTTGGAATTCCAATGGCTTACGTCGCTTATCAGCATAGCTCTTTTGTCGACTTCTTGCCACTTCAAGGTTCTTTCGGATGATAGAAACTTTATCGGTCGTTTCTTGTATAAGTTCAGGACCAGTGATGAAGTTTTCACCAATGTCGGTCCAGCAGATCGGTGAACGACATTTACGACTATAAAGTGCTTCAAATGGTGCCATCTTGATACTCGAGTGGTAACTATTGTTATACGAAAATTCCGCAAGCGGTAGATGCGTATCCCAATCACCACCAAAGTCAAGGACACAAAGGCGTAGCAAATCCTACAAGGTTTGGATGGTTCGCTCTGTTTGACCATCAATTTGGGGATGGTAAGCCGTGCTTAGATCCAATTGAGTTCCCAAGAGTTCTTGCATAGAAGACCAAAAGTGTGAAGTGAAACGAGCGTCTCGATCGGATATTATGTGAAGCGGTACCCCATGACGACTTACAATTTCATCAACGTATATACGAGCCACCTTGATGTCTTGTAAGTGTCACGTATGGGTATAAAATGCCGATTTGGTCAATCGATCAACGATCACCCATATGCTATCATGTCCTCGAGAGGTTCGGGGTAGCTTAGTTATGAAGTCCATAGATATATGTTCCCACTTCCATATAGGAATCTCAGGTTGTTCAAGTAATCCACTTGGACGTTGATGTTCGGCTTTAACCTCGTACACGTGAGGCACTTAGCTACATAAGTCGCTATGTCTTTCTTCATTCCAGGCCACTAATATTGACCACGCAGGTTCATGTACATCTTATCAGAGCAGGATGAATAGAATAAAGAGTTTGATGAGCTTCGTTCATGTCACACCCCCTCAAATTCCGGGTCTGGAATCTATCACGGAGGGTGAAACAACAGGATCGAACACAGTAGTTACACATGAGATGCAGTTATCTATATGATAAGTTTTAGATAACCATTTCATTAATAATCAGAGTATTAAATATTATACGCAGCGGAAATAAATATATATATTGTTTCTTAACAATACTTCTAATCATGTCTTGTTAATAACCAATATGTATCTGGAGCTCTTATATGATCCTATGTGCATATCCATAAGCTCCTAGTAGATACCTGGAATACATGTAAAATCAAGTGTCAACACAGGGTTGGTGAGTTCATAAATAAAACACAATGATAAATCGTCAATTATCATTCAAAGAAAGGTTTATTTTGTGAAGATATGGAACCCTTTTATAAGGTGAACCCGCTATCCCACATACTTACTAAGTACAAGCCCAACAAATCCTTCACATTGAATTTGTCCATGTATCATAGTTTATTTGCATATGGATAGCCTGTCGGAACCCTTTTATAAGGTGAACTCATTATCCCACACACAAGCACCAAGCAAAGCACCATCATGGTTCATAAAACAAAAGGGCATGTTTCATCCCAAGAACAGTAAGTAATATCACAAATAAAAGTTCCATCTCAAAAGAACATGCCTCATCCCAAAACCAAAGTAAAGGGAAACACGAGAATTCACAAAATAATCTGAAATTTCAATCACGACATGTATTCCAGCCCCAAAATATTTAAATCATTAAAAAGGGGAACAATTACGAACTCACCTCAGTCCTTGTGTGGTGTTGACAACCTAGTAAATTCCTGCTAAGGAATTATATTTCGCGTCAGCAAATAGATACAAATCCAAAACCTAAATAAGTTAGATCTTGAACCTGGTGTTCAATTGATCTATGGTTCGGTTTTCGGGGATTGTTATAAACATATAATTAAATCATTTAATTATTTTTGTTAATAATTAATGATTTATATAACATTTAATTAGCTTAATAATGATTTTAACATATCATTATATTCTAATTAAATTATAGACGTTATTTTTATATTTAATTTTGTAAGATTTTATAAATGTTTAAATTTATAAAATTTACTTTGTATTTATATTATCAAAATAAGTCCATAAAATATTATAACATCCATTAATAATTTGATGATCTAATTTATTATTTGGAAATCCATTTTATATGGATAATAATTTATAACATGTAATATTTATTTTCATAAATAATTTAGGCTTTTAAATCATTATTTTTCTATAATTATTATGATTATCATTAAATATAAATGATATGGTGTCCAATTAATGGATTAATACTTTAAATCATAATTTAAAGTCTATTTTTATAAAAATGGTTATTTATAATATTTTTAAATATTATTTTATAAATTTTATTTAAAGTATTTTTAATTAAATAATTTACAGAAAAATATTTAATAGTGTTAAAAATAACAGAAGCTTTTAAAAATTATTTTTATAATTTTTAATAATTTTTATATATTTTTAAATACTCAAAAAGACCTTAAAAAAATAAGTGAGGGTCCCCGGGGTCGAACCCGGGACCTCACAGTTTGCAAGTAACCAGGGAACCAGTGAACCAAGGCCGCAGCCGCGGTATAAACTGGTTCCAATTAGTTTTAAATACCACCCGCGTTCAATCCCCAAAACCTTTAGAACCCTAATTCGAATTCAATCAAATTGATCATCGTTTCGAATCTGTTATCAATTATATTCATGGGGCTTTTGATCCCATGAAGAATCGAACATATGCATGTATTTAATTACCTAAATGGTGTTGTTTTGAAGTGAAACACCTCGATGAACAGCCGCGACAGAGACCGAGCTCAATGGATGTTCAAATGATGATTTTAATCCAATTAACTTTGTGGGTAGCTTCGTGGGATGATCTTGATGCAAAGCCCCCTTTCAATTTCGGTTTATAGTGCCTCTAAGACCACTGTCAATTAAGTTGCAGGTCGCGGATGAACGAGATAATCGAACGGTGTGATTTTTGGATAGTAGGTGTAATTGAAGGTTGTGTTCGATTAGTGACACTTATATAATTGTTTAGGTAGTGTAATTTGATTATTATAGATGGTAGTGCGATTCAGAAGCTGTAAAGTGGCCGAAAGGTTCACGTGGGTTGGGATCGATCGCACTCTTGTTTGTTTCCAAATTTATGTGGGGTTTTGGTTCGAATCATGCACGCGGTTATGTCGGGAGCAATTATTTGATCAAAAATCGTGTAGTTTTGGCGTTTTGATGGTCGCCGGAGGTCCGCCGGCGGTGTGCCGGAACAGTGAACGACGGGGAGGGGGTTCGGGTTTGAATAATTACAGAATGGTCCCTCATGTTTTACAACTTAATATTTTATGGTTTAAAGTTTATAAAACAAGTTTCAAGAATTACAAATTACCCCCTGAACTTTATTAAATCAAGTTTAATAAATTTTATAAACTATTATTATTAATAATAATAATATCATTATTATTATTATATCATTATTAACATTATTATTATTATTTTCATTACTAACATTATTTTTTAATAATATTATTATTATTATTATTATTATTATTATTATTATCATTATTTTGATAATAATATCATTATTATTATAATTATTATTATTATCATTATTTGTAATAATAATATATCATTATTATTATTATTATTATCATTATTCGTAATAATAATATTATTATTATCATTATTATCATTATTTTATTATTATTAATATTAATATTAATAATAATAAAAATATAAAAATAAATCATAAATTCACATAAAAATCTTATATTAATTCACGGAAAATTTCGGGTTGTCACAGTTCATGACAAGGGTACGAAGATTATCACGATTTGGAACCCAAATTCGATTCGCGAAATACATCAACCCATTAGGTTTCGTCTCCAGTGAGTTAAAAGGTTATGCTCCAGTTCATCCTTCATTCTTCCTTCTTGTTGAAACCCTTTGTTGAGCCTCCAAGATACTAGACTCGATGGCGCTATCTATTCTCAAGTTTTGTAGCAGTACAGTAGCCTCGTTGACATCTAGTCGAATTTCAGTATCGAATCCTCTCAAGGTGTCAAACCATTGACGTCGATCGTGAATTTCTTGGAACGAAATCATCTTGTTATGAACCTTTCGACTTAGTGCATCGGCCACAACGTTGGCTTTACCAGGATGATAACGAATATCGCAACTGTAGTCACTAATCAACTCCACCCAACGACGTTGTCTCATATTGAGATCTTTTTGATTAAAAATGTGTTGAAGGCTTTTGTGATCGGTATAAACTATGCATTGCGTACCATACACCAAATCTTCAAAGCAAAAACCACAGCACCAAGCTCGAGATCGTGTGTTGTGTAATTCACCTCGTGAACCTTCAATTGTCTCGATGCATAAGCTATGACTTTTCCTCGTTGCATAAGAACATAACCAAGGCTTTGTTTGGATGCATCACAATATACGGTGAAATCATCGTTCCCATCGGGTAGGGTCAAGATAGGAGCATTGCACAGTTTGTGCTTTAACGCTTCAAAAGCTTCTTCTTGCTCGGGTCCCCACTCGAATGGTTTATTCTTTTGAGTCAAGGAAGTGAGCGGCTTCGCGATCCTTGAAAAGTTAGCAATGAATCGCCGGTAATAACCAGCAAGACCAAGAAAAGAACGAATCTCGGTCGGAGTCGTGGGAACACACCAATTCTTCACAGCTTCCACCTTTACAGGGTCAACGTGAATTCCTTGGCTATTCACCACGTGTCCTAGAAATTGAACTTCCTCGAGCCAGAAGTCACACTTCGAGAACTTCGCGTACAATGCTCTTTCTTCTTCAACAACTCAAGAACTTGTCGCAAATGCAGTTCATGCTCGGTGTTGGTCTTGGAGTAGATAAATATGTCATCAATGAAGACGATCACAAACTTATCTAGATAAGGCTTGCATACACGGTTCATGAGATCCATGAAGACCGCAGGAGCATTAGTTAAACCAAAAGGCATCACCATGAACTCATAGTGCCTATAACGAGTACGGAACGCGGTCTTTGGGAGGTCATCATCATGGACTCGTAATTGATGATATCCAGAACGTAGATCAATCTTCGAGAATATAGCAGCTCCTTGAAGTTGATCAAACAAGTCATCGATACGAGGAAGAGGATAGCGGTTCTTGACGTTAAGCTTGTTAAGCTCACGGTAGTCGATGCACATACGAAACGATCCGTCTTTCTTCTTCACGAACAGAACTGGTGCACCCCAAGGCGAAGAACTAGGACGAATAAAACCCTTCTCGGTTAGCTCTTGAAGTTGACTAGAGAGTTCTTGCATTTCCGATGGTGCAAGCCGATATGGTGACTTAGCCACAGGGTTTGCTCCCGGTATCAAGTCAATTTTAAACTCGACTTCACGCACGGGAGGTAAACCACTAAGGTCATCGGGAAATACTTCAGGAAAGTCTCGTACGATAGGGACATCCTTAAGTTCTTTCCCTTTGACTTTTGTGTTGACCACGTAAGCCAAGAACGCCATATAGTTCTTACTTAAGCACTTCTGGGCTTGAGTGCATGACATGAGTTTGAGCCCTTTGGAGGATTTTTCACCGAACACTTTCAATGTATCCCCAGAAGGTAACGGTATATGAATGCACTTCTCGAAGCAAATGATCTCGGCATGGTGTTTGGCTAACCAATCCATACCAATGATGACATCCAAGCTTCCAAGTTTCATAGGAATAAGATCGATAAGGAAATCATGTGCATTAAGACTTAGAATGCAATCACGAATAATGACATCAACGGTGATAGGTTCTCCGTCGGCGACTTCAACGGTGAGAGGTCTTTCTAGTTTCGTATGGCTTAGCAAGAATGGGTTCAAACTCTAGCGAAACGAAACTCTTATCGGCTCCAGAGTCAAATAGAACGTATGCATAAGTATTGTTAATAAGGAACATACCTGTTCAATGTTCAAGGCATTTAACGATACAGGTAATGCATGAAAGAGACTAAGATCATAAATGTTAGGGTTGGATTTAGCATACCGTTCACCACATCGTTGTTTTCTTGTGCTTGATTAGCATTGATGTTGAAATCACGTCCTCGGCCTTGTGGAACATTATCCTCAAGACGAGAGCATTGTGGACGAACATGACCAGGATCTCCATAATTATAGCACACACGATTGGTGACTGTTGTAGCGTTGTTAGGTGCACGGCGACAAGTCGCCACCAAGTGACCATATTTACCGCATAAGGTACAGATGTGACACGGGGTGTTCCCCGGATGATGATACCTACAAGTGTTGCACATAGGTTGAGGACCAGCATAAGCCCTAGCCATAGGCACTTGGGTCACAGGTGCAGCCGCAGGTACCAGCTGTCTTTGAGGTGGTTTGGGTGCAGCCACAGCATAATTGTGTGTTGGCGTGAACTTGCGCTTCTTATTGTTGTTATTGTTGTTGTAAGACGGTTCAGCTTTGGTTTCCTTAACAGCTTCAGTAACTGTCCTTTCCACTTTCTTTGCACCCTTCACAGACATGGTGCCCGCTCGTATATGATTCTCGGTGATTTGAGCGGTGATAGTAATGGCTTCTTCCAAGGTTGTGGGTCGGCTACCCACCACAGCATCTTGAATTTAGGGTGGTACACCCTTGATGAACTTTTCAATGTTACGAGGTACAATGTCGAACATGTGAGGCAACAAAATGCTTAACTCGTGGTGCCTACTTGAGTAAGCCAGATGGTCACCACCGTCTTGTTTTAGGTTCCAGAACTCCTCCTCAAGCTTTTGTATTTCACTCCTCGAACAAAACTTGGCGATAGCAATGGTCTTGAACTCTTCCCAAGTGAGTGCCAAAATAGCATCAGCTCCTCGATTCCTCTTCTCGCTATTCCACCAGGTAAGTGCCCTTTGTTGGAGCATACTAGTGGCATAACGAACTTTGAGTGTCCCGAGTTTGAGTGCCTCGGGACACTCACAGTTGAAAAAAGTGTTCTCCATGCTCTCGAACCACTCAAGAAGACCAGTGGCTCCTTCCTTGCCACTAAAACTAGTAGGCTTGCAAGAGCTAAAGTGCTTGAAAGTGAAAGTTAGTTGTTGCGCCCTTGGTTAGCACTATTCTCTCCTTGACCATTGCCATTGTTGCTAGAGTTGGTCATCAAAGTGCTATTGAGTTCAGCAACCATGGTCGGGATGACAGCAACCATTTGTCGAGCAATCATCGCAGCTAGTTTGCGATCGGAACTTCCACGCTTTCCATGATGATGAGACATGCTGGAATATACAAAATAAGTTAAACACGGGAGGGGAAGAATAACAAGGTTTATAATTTAAACAAGGGTAGGTCAAGAGTTATAAGGCATACAGAATGGTTCCATTTGGTAAGGCATTACCATTCGGAAACGTTGACACGTCAAGGTAAATTAACCCATTCGCCTTAGAAACTTATGTATGTTGACCATAGTTTATCACTCATCCCAGAAATCCCAAGGTAAGCATAACTAGTCCTGTAGGATTTATGCGAAATGCTTACCTTAGCCCGAAGGCTTTTTGCCAGGAAAACCAGAATACAGGTGTCTATGTGTCACATAAATTTCTTAGGTTCATGAAGTAAAAACCTTGATGAGATTTTCATAGATTAGACATAAGTCTAAAGATTCAAGTCGTAAGCATAAGCATAAGATTCCACGCGCCGTCGAGAATAAGATTAAGAGGTTTTATTTATCGGAGAGAGTCAAAGAGTCAAATATAAGTCTAGGGAGACAGGTAACAATGTTTAGGCAATCCTATGCTAAGGCATCAAATTGCACGTAAGAAGGCATAGCATTATGTAGCATGCAAACCATATAATTTACAAGATAGAAATATAATTCTATAAGGTTCATGCATATGCTATAGTCTAGGTCAGCATTTCTAATAACCTAAATCCCTATAGTTATGGGCTCTGATACCAATCTGTCACACCCCAACCTTGACGGCGGAAACGTCGAGATGTGAGAGTTAAGATCGTTCACAGCCACATAACGCTATTATTAAATCCAAATATACTATTCATAAGTTTCAAAGGTAGCGTTACAAGCATAAGTCTCAAACATGAAATAAGTTCAAACATAACATAACAATACATAATCTTTTTATTTCATTAACTAGGTCCAAGTCCTTGATTATTGCAAGCTTCAATTGATGACTTCAAATGCGGGCATTTCCAGAAACATGTTAAAAATAACGGGTCAACTATGAAGTTGGTGAGTTTCCAAGGGTTTCACATACATAATATACCATGGATTTCAAGTAGCAATTCATGTCATAGGTTATGAGTTAGCAAGTTTATAGAACACATATAGTACAATCAAACCTCGACTAGATTATAAGTTTATATGATTGGCTAAGTGTACTTGGTTCCCATGATGAACAAGCATACGTCATCAGGAGCCGGCAATACATCGGCTTTAGCACCAAATAGGCTTGTCAGGCCCAAAGATCTAAGACGTCGCCAGGCTAGCAATAGTTAATGATTGTAAACAATATATGTATCTCATATAAGACTTATAGTAATACAAATAACCATGACAAAATAAAAGTATGAATTGCATGTGCTTTTATAAGATTTAAACGTTTATAAGTGTATGTTGAATAACGTAACATGTTTCACCCCAAAACGGTGTGAAATAGCAAAAAAAAGGGGCAAGGAAACTCACATGTCAAATAAGTATGTAATGAAGGTTAATAAGAATAATAAACGTCGTTCCAACATTAATCGTCACAAGGCACCTAAATATGTAAATATATATTCACAAGGTTAAAGTTTTAATAATAAGCTTTAATGTTTTAACGTGAACTAGAGTTTTAGGTGGAATTTGGGGATTCTTGTAAGTACGTTAAATATTTTAAGACAAAATTTATCACTTGTGTGATTTAATAGAAAGTAAATAAAATATACTAAGTGTACATTTTTCGTATATAGAAATACGAAGGAAAAAATTATTTGTAATAAAATTTAATTATAAGTTGGAATAATAATCATCGTTTATAAATATATATATATATATATATATATATATTATTGAACAAATATTTTAGTGATTTAAACCACTATTTAAAGTCCATTTTATAAGAAAATAAACTAAACATATTATTTATCTAAACCATTTGATAAAAATATTAAAATATGTTATTAAATAAGTTTTCAGAAAAAGATATGATGTCTTAACATTTTAATAAGTTTATAAATCACTTTTTATAAATATATTTGGTTATAACATTGGTAAATAAATTTTATAATAAAATGCTAGAATGTTTTTACAAAAATAAATTTATAGAAAATATTTAGATACCTTTTAAAATAACCAACGTTTACTAAATTGATTTTAAAATTTTTTAAAAAAAACTTATATATCAAAAACCACTTAAAAAAACATTAAATAAAATGGTTTGAGGGTCCCTGGGTTCGAACCCGAGACCTCAAACCCACACTCCCACACACTTACCAGTAAATCAAAGGCCTAAGCCGTATTAGGATTTGGTTTTTAAATCCTAAAAATACAACTCATTTGAAATCCCCAACTTTGCATAAACCCTAGATCATTCAAACCTCCAATTGAACATGAATTCGAATGTTACAATCAAATTAATCTTAGGGCTTTTGTTCCTTATGTAGAATCGAATGTTTGTATGTATTTAATTACCTGATAATGATTTGAAATGAGACTTAGAACAAAACGAAGAACAACCGCGACCACTTGGTGCTCGATCGATGCCCAAATGATGGTGATAATCAAATTAAACGTACAGTAAGCTTTAGAGAACCACCACGAATCGAAGCCCTCACTTAATTTCAGTTTATAACGTGTGAAAGTTGATGAACACCACAGCCCAGATCGCGAAGGAAGAAGGGATTCGTTTAGGTTGATTGATGTTGTTTCAAGTAAAATCAAATGTTGTGCTTGATTAAGTGCAGTTAGAAGATTGTTTGGGTTCGTTTAATTAGATTTTCATTATGGTTTAAAGCTCAAACGATTATACGAATTAATGCTTCGGTTATGCCCGCGATTGGGCTTAGTAACCGATGATTAACGCGTGTAATTGATGCATTCAGGTTCGTAGTGGGTTCTAGATAGGTTGGGAAACGGTTTTGGGTGAAAAATCGGGTTGGATCTGGGGTTTTTGACCGTGGCTGGAGCCCCGGCGGGCAGTGGCCAGCGGTCGCCGGAAAATCGGGCGGGGGGGGGGGGGGGGGGTTTGGTTTAAAGTTTTGCCACTCTACAACTTTGGTCCCTGCAGTTTACCTTTGTTCCATTTTGACCTAAAGTTTGGGTTTTAGTTTCAGTATACGTTACATTTTAGTCCCTGTTTTTATTAATGTTAACATTTTATGTAAGAACTAAGTAATTTCAAGTTTTAACATGATAAAATTTATATTATTACAAGATTAAGAATATAATTTATTATTATTATTATTATTATTATTATTATTATTGTTGTTTTGTTGTTGTTGTTGTTGTTGTTGTTGTTGTTGTTGTTGTTGTTGTTAGTGTTATTACTATAATTATTACTTTTGTTATTGTTATTACAATTATTATTATTATTATCCAATAGTTAGTTTACTAACTTTTACATTAAAGACAAATCAAAAGATAAACATAAGTAATCCAAAGTTTTATAATTGACATAAATAGTCCTTACATGAACAAACGATGGTAACTTTACACTAACGGGAAAATATGAGATGTTACACTTACGACCCGTTAAATATACATCTCACGACCAGTGAAATCATTCACGGGTCGTGAGTTTTCTTCTGAATAAGATTTGATATATTATTTCCTCGGCTTGCATGCATTTTTAAATTTTATAGTGATGTGTTGTGACGTATTACTCCTTGAAAAACATAAAACAATTATTTGATTTGATTTAAAATTCCGCATAAACGTTATATAAACGAACATATATTACTTGTTTTATACGGTTAGTGAGAAACGAAACAGTTAAAATGTCTTCTCGTGAAGGTAATAGAAGACGTCTGAATGAGTCATCTTCAAACTCACAAGATATTGTGGAAAGCATTCCCGATCTAATAGATAACCATGTTATTCAGTTTATACGTAACGGTGATGCCCAAACATATAGGGTGTATTACATGGGTCATTCTGATATCCAGTTAGACTTTTGGCATGAATTACTAGTGAACGTGTCTTTATGTACAGTGGTAAAATTTTAAGTTTTTAATTGTAAATTTTATTTTATTTTTAATTCCAACAATTAAAAAATTTGTTATTTTACAGCGTGTTCGGGCGTGAACAAATAGACTCATAATGTGGAGATACGAATAAATACGTAGAACAGAAGAGTTGTCAGGTAGTGATCATTGGACGATTCTCCCATTTGAGTGGTTTAACTTAATATACTCGGGATCCGTTAAGTGTAACGAATATGGTGACGGGAATGACTATCTACATCCCGCGTTGTGGAAAGTTGATATGGTAATATTGTTTTCATGTTATACAATTAAAATCATCAACTTATAGCCGTGAATTAAATTTTTTGTTGGTTTACGTACCAATCAAGAATGACGATAAAAATTGGTATTTTTTTAAGATTTGTATGGAGTCACTACAAGTTCATATATATTCTCCATACGAATGCCGACCAAATACGTGTGACGATTCATAGTGCATTCATCGTAATGCCCGGAGGATTTTCGTACAATTCGAATCGTATTTTTTATATTTTCTGGCATGTATACAATATTGGCAGCACTCCGAACAAGAAGAAATCAAAAAACTGGCCGTGTCCGGTGAAACCGTGTGACCTCCTAATATGGGTCATATTGGTCGAGATTCGGGAGTTGTAATTTGTATGTTATTGCGTAGGTTGCTTCAAAATAGATCATTAGAGTGACAAGAAGTTAATTTACAGGATGCTTGCTTTAGATTCAGAAGATTTATGGCAGACAAACTGTATTCTAGACGTATAATGTAGAACAGTAATGAAATATTTTATTAAAACATAAACGTTTATTAGTACACTTCATTTAAAAAGATAAACGATTATTATAACACAATAATAAAACACATAATTTTTAATCTTCTTGATCTTTATAAAAGATCCAAGACGCAACATAGTTAAAAGAAATTCCAAACTTCTCCCGAGGAATAACATGTCTCGTCAAATAATTAACATTGAAAATAAAACCCGTAAATAACTTCACGGACCGTTTGTTGGTAAAGTAATAAGCCGTGATAAGGCTAATGGGCCGTGATCTAAGTTAACGGTAACGAAGAATACGAGCCGTTAATAATATGAATGACTGATTTAATTAGCCACAGTGCTTACGACCCGTGAAAACCTAGCCGTAAGCAGATGTACCATTAGCAGGGCACTTAAAAAAATTGTTAGTAGGTTTATCGTTAGACCATTATTTCGGAAAGATACAATCAACCAGCACCACGTGTGAAGATCCCAATGGTTAATCTCACCCACCGATCATCTTGGAAACCATATAACTGGAGGAACCCCACACACAATAATATCTCATCCCACAATGGAACGATTCCCCCTCTTCTCCTCCTCTCCTCCTCCTCCTCATCTCCGTCACCGTCGCCGTCGCCTCCGCCGGCGATGACTCCACCGCCGATCCACTGATCCGGCAAGTCATCCCGGAGGAAGAAACCACCTCCGATCACCTCCTCAACGCCGACCACCACTTCAACCTCTTCAAAACCAAGTTCGGGAAATCGTACGCCACTCCAGAGGAGCACGATTACCGCTGTCGGTGTTCAAGGCTAACTTGCGCCGTGCTAAGCGCCACCAGCTCCTCGATCCCACCGCCGAACACGGTGTTACGAAGTTCTCCGATTTGACGCCGTCGGAGTTCAGGAAGACGTACCTTGGCTTGAAGAAGCCTCTTCAGTTTCCGTCTGATGCCAATAAGGCCCCGATTCTGCCCACCAGTGATCTGCCGGAGGAGTTTGATTGGCGTGATCATGGCGCTGTTACTCCTGTTAAGAATCAGGTATGAAACAGTAATAGACTAATAGTCTCTTTGTATCTGTTATAGATTATTAGATCGGTGTGATAAGGTTTCGAAACTTCATGTTTGATGATAGCGTGAGTTTTCCTATCAATTTTAGGTTAATTTGTGTTGTAGTTGTTGATCAATTAGTCTTGATCGGTCATTCGTGTGAAGATCGGAACAGAAAGTTGCTTTTGAGATCTAATAATTATGTTGTGGTGTTATATAGAGAATCAATTGAATCATCTATTCATCTTGTTATTATGTTATGGTGTTGTGATTGATTAATTTGTGGGATGTTGTTGAAGGGTTCATGTGGATCGTGTTGGTCGTTTAGCACTACTGGAGCTTTGGAAGGGTCTCACTTCCTTCAAACGGGGGAATTGGTTAGTCTCAGTGAACAGCAACTTGTGGATTGTGATCATGAGGTTTGTGGCTTATCTTTGACTTTTGTATGTGTTAATTGTCACTTTGTTTCTTGAGCTTTTTGGCTCTTGTTAAGATTAGTGATTAGACTAAGTTAAGTAGATGTTTAGAACTTTGATATGTTAATCCTCCTATGGAATTGCAACCATACATGTCAATTTTGTGGATCTAGTAATCTGTTTGAAGATGATGAATAAGAACAAATTCTTTAAAATGATAAAGATAGTAGTGGGGGTGTGGGGCAATCGTGCCGTGTTGGCGTATTGGATTGATGAATCTGAACAAGACCAAAATATCTATTTGTGTCAGATGCATAAACTCCAACTCATCTAACCATTCATCTAAACAAGTCAAACGGGTTGACGGGTTATAGACATATATGTTTTTAAGTTTTAGTCAGACACGACCTGTTTACCAAAAGGGTACACGTAGATCTTGGGTAGAAAGGGTAGACGTAGATCTGTTGTGGCCCACCTGTCTTCCTATTTCTGCCCTTATACGTGATTCTACCCGCTTATTTGATGTACACGCTTTCTATGTATTTAAGTGATTTAAACTTGTGTGTTGTCTGACTTACTTTATGTTTGCGATTGCGACTATTATTGGTTTTCGTTACCGAGTCGGGGGTCTCTTCGGAAGTCTCTCTATCTCCCATGATAGAGGAAAGACTCGCCGCCACCTACCCCTCCCAGACCCTGCTCTTGAATGGGACTTACTGGGTATGTTTGTTTGTTTGTTTACGACCTGTTTACCAAACTAAAAGGGTTGAAATGACCACATAAAACCTGATTAATTTTGTCATGTTAACCATGACAGTAAAAAGAATGTGTAGTCTGCTTGTTATGTCCTAAGAGGGTTTCTTTCTGAGCTTTTTGCAGTGCGATCCAGCTGAAAAGAACTCATGTGACTCGGGCTGCAATGGTGGGCTCATGAACAATGCGTTCGAGTACATACTCAAAGCTGGTGGAGTCATGAAGGAATCAGATTACCCTTACACAGGAAAAGACGGTAAATGTCAATTTGACAAAACCAAGATTGCTGCATCCGTATCCAATTTCAGCGTCATTGGCACAGACGAGGACCAAATCGCTGCCAACCTGGTTAAATACGGCCCTCTTGCAAGTAATCATCATACCAAATCATCATCATACGCACACGCATATGTTTATATAAAACCTTCATTCATGATTATAGCTTAAAGCACCTGTTTATCTATCATTGTTGCAGTTGGAATCAATGCAGCATGGATGCAAACATACATTGGTAAAGTTTCATGCCCGTATATTTGCTCGAAGAAGCGTTTGGATCATGGTGTTCTTCTTGTTGGATACGGGTCAGAGGGTTATGCACCGAGCAGATTCAAGGAGAAGCCGTATTGGATCATCAAGAACTCATGGGGACCAGACTGGGGAGAGGATGGATATTATAAGCTTTGCAGTGGTTACAATTTGTGTGGTATGGATACCATGGTTTCAGCTGTGGTTTCTACTAGTACTTAGAGTTTTATGTTTGAATTGTTGAATGAATATTACAAACTTGCTATAATTTACATTATGAATCTACATGTGTACAGTATTAAACGTTGGATCAAACTTATTTGTATCATAAAATGTTATGAACTTTTATGTTTTCGTTATTTTATTTTATGTAACAAACTTATGTGTCGTTACTATTTGATAAAATTGTCTTGGTGTTATGACAAAGGAAAATTGGAAGTGACACTACACTCTTGACATTATAACCCGGAAAACATGTGGGATGAAATTTTTTTGGTTATAAGCATGTCAATTGTATCAAATGGTTGTGAAAAGTTTGCTATATTAAATGATAATAAACAGTTTATATTAAATATAATAAAAAATTATGAAAATTCAGTACAGTTTAAAATAGATGTAATTTTTCTAAAGATACTATCAGGGTCTTTTCTGGGGGCTTACGCAGATACTAAAATTGAGGCCTTCCTCAAAAACTTCCTTTTGTTTTCCATCTTTAATTGGGTTCGATATATTCTTCTTTTTGTTTTGCATCCTTAATTAGGTTCCATATATGCTAAAAACCAGCAAATCAGAACAAGTAGAAAGCAACTTGACATTTTGTTTTTCACTTTGACACAAATTTGAAAATTATAGTAGTCTAGTTTACACAATCAAATAGTCCAATTCACAAACAAATAAGTAAACTCACAACAACCCAATTCACAAAATCAAGTAGCCTATTTCAAAAATCATTAAATCACAACTGCAAGAAATTTATCAAAGTGTAAGTTAACTCATGAAGAATCAAGTATCTATCATACAACAATGTTAACTCACCAAGTGATGAAACAACAAGATAAAAGGTACCCAGCGAGCTTCTTTAGACTAGCTTCTGGACCAACATAGAAAGTGGATGCCATTGCTAGATGATTAAGTGCGCTCTTCTGCAATAAATTTGCCGGTTGAATATATGAGATTTTACCCAAAATGTGATCAAATAAAATATCATTGTTTAGCTTATAATCAACTAAATTGAAGTATTACTTTTTTTTATTTTGTTATTTTATATCCAATCATAATCGTGTATGCAATTCTATACTACCATTCATTAGTATAGTCATTAAACTATATTGTTTAATGCATAAGTAATAAATTGAATAGCCTCTGTTAAATTATCAACATCATGAACATAAAAAATGAAATGTGATTGAGAATTCAACCAAGTCAGCAACATCAACAATTAAATAGAAAGCCTTAAGAATCTTTAGAGTTTGTCATTATATGACAAATAACTATGTAGTATTGAAAATTTTACCAAATATCACAAACATATTAGGAGCTTTAGGGGGAGTTCACATAAACAGATTAGGGCAAATAAACAAAGAAATTGCAACGATATTTCATATTAAATTATTAGAGAAAAAAACAACAGATTAAAGGTTTAGATATGAGATTAAAATAGTATAATGTATACATTTTCGATTGCACAACAAATAAGCGACTACTCGGTGGTTTGATCTCCATAGATTAAGGTAACGATCTCAATTGAACTATAGATGACAGAATATGTTTAAGAAAAAAATAGATTAAGGGTTTAGATATGAGATTAAAATAGTCTAATGTATACCTTTTCGATTGCACAATAAATAAGCGACTACTCGGTGGTTTGATCTCCATAGATTCGGGTAACGATCTCAATTAACTATAGAGGACGGAATATGTCGACTCACCCATGTTCATCCAAGACAAAACATAGAGAAGACCATAAAGGAGAGTACATGGGTAGATGGTGACACTCATTGACGCTTAGATATTCAAAGTGTTTGTTGTGTCTTTTGATCTCCGGCTTCCATACCTCTATCAATTCGGTTACTCACCAAGCCCAAGTTATACATATGATTGAAGCCAAAGTTATACATATGGTTGTGGACTACATGAGGTATTTAAAAATTGGAGGCCCTGCCCAAGTGAAGATCATCCTACACTTGGGGCGGCCCTGATACTAATACAAAAATATGAAATGCAGTACAGATTTATATATATGTAATTTTTCTAATGATACACGAGTGATAGATATGTGTAGAACATGAAATTATGCACGAGTTCATGGGTATGAAGTATTATGTGAGAGAAAAAGCAATTTCGCTACGTTGGGGGTCGTATATCATGTATATGGGTTTTCTCTAACACGATGACGTAGGTGTAAGTGTGTAAGATATGCCTACCTTAATGATTTTCACCCTAAATAATGCGCCTATAAACGAGAATTTACGTGATGCCAAAAATGGGTCAGTTGGAAGAAAATAGCAAAATGATGATAAAACAAAAATTTGCGCAGTTTACTATATCATTATAAATATGAGGCGAATGGGCTCATGGATGCTAGACAATACTATTAGGGTTAGTAGTATGAGTCCATGGGCCCAATTAGATTTTAGTGTCTTTATTATATTCTCTATATATTGTAACCAAATTTATCAATAATAGGAATTCAGTTTTTATCATTTTACATGGTATCAGAGTCTTAGGGTTCTGATTATATTCTTCTCTGCTGCACCACCATAAAAACATACAAACCCTAGCCATTGCCACCGGGTTCAAACCCTAGACAGGGCGGTGTGCCGCCACCGCCGCCTCCTTATTCCACCTTTGTCTTCTATTTTGTTTCTTATCTATTTTCCAGTTTATGTTGCATAAAGCTTTGTTATCGATTGAGGATTCAAACTTATTACTCATATCCATTCTCTTGGTTCGCTCACATTCATTCTCTTGGTTTGTTTCTGGATTATGGTTTCCAATTTGCAGTGGTCACTATGTTTTCTTTTTCTTTTTATTTTTTTCGTTTATCTGTGTTTTAGCCGCATCAAGGACCACGGTCCATGGCCACCGATCTCAAACTACGGTTTGATTAAATATTTCTATTCTTTTTAGATCTACAGATCTTATCTCCTGATCTACGAATCCAAGAGACCGCCACCTGACTATGGTCACTGATCTTGCTTTTTTTAAATCTATTTATGTCATCTCTTGATCTACGGATAAAAAAAAAGATCGCTTGCTAGCCTTGAGATATCGCCAACGACTACGGTCGCCAGGTCTCAACATATTATTCCAAGGATCAAGAACAATGTTGTATCAAATAAACTATGAATTGCCTAATCAACCAAATATGGATGACAAGATCAAGCACAATATTGTTTGTTGGTAATAGTTTGGATAGTCAAGTCAATCGAAGCATGTTATTTTATTATTATTGTTTTATGTTTTTTTTGTTCCTCAGTCATACCATCAACTTACTTTTGCTACGATTGCGAGGGAGTATTAGACAATATTATTAGGGTTATTAGTATGAGCCCATGGGTCCAATTAGATTTTAAGGTTTGTATTATATTCTTTATATATTGTAACCAAACCTATCAATAATAGGAATTCAACTTTACCATTTTACAATGGATTCATCATCAGGTAATTGAGGGTTCAGTGAGAACACCATTGCAAGCAGTAAAAAATATTGTGTGGATACTTGTGGGTTCAAATAGGAGCACCCGCTCCACCCTAAGGCTTTATATTTTGGTGAAGTGTTAGATGATGCTCGGTTAAAACCAAGCCATTGTTTTATGACCGTTTTGTAACCCGCTTTTTTGTAAAAATGGAACTGAAACTTAAGAAAATGTCTTAATCATTCAACATTAAACTTATTAACCATTCAGCATTAGTATAATATTTAACCGTTCAGAGCAAATGTCTGAACCATTTAGATATTTGATCGCAAAACAAACAATTTAAATCATTAAACGTTCAACCATTCAAAAATTTGAATCATTAAGATCCTGAAATAAACATCCCCTTAGAATGATTTACTGCTGTTTGTTTTTTCTGCAGGAAAACATCTGCGGTCTGCGGACCACATCTGCAGACATCTGCAGCAGAAGATGTGGACCAAATATCTGCAGTCTGCAAGAAAAAGACTGTTTGTTTTTTAACAGTATGCAAAACCATCGTTTTCCACCATTATTCCTCTTCCATTTCTTCTGTAAAACCATTGTTTTTCCACCATCATTTTTTAACATTATCTTCTTCAATTCAATTTCTCCCTAAATGCATAAATCATTCACTAAACCCACAAGATTATTATATACATCCAACATGCACCCTCAAATCTTCCCTACATCTATCTCCAACCCCTTCGTTTCAGATCCCACACCATCATCTTCAATCATGCCCATTTCAGCAGCTTCAAAGGCTGAATCAATGTTCTTGAAGGATTACGATGGTGACGATTTGGTTCATTCAGTGGGGAGGTGAGGGTGGAACACGAGGGGGTGGGGGCGAAGGGGGTGGGGGGCCGAAGGGGGTGGGGGGCCGAAGGGGGTGGGGGGCCGAAGGGGGTGGGGGGCCCGAAGGGGGTGGGGGGGCCGAAGGGGCTGCGAGGGTGGTGTAGAGTGGGGAGGTGGCGGTGGAACACGGCGGTCTTTGGAGCTGCTGACGGGCGGTTGTGGAGTAGGGGGCGGTGGGTAGAGTGGGGAGGAGGGCGATGGCCTAGAGGAGGTAGCTGAAGGGGGCCGACCTGGAGGAGCCGCTATAGGAGGGGGCGGCTGGAGGGAGGCGGCAGTGGCTGGAGGACGCGAGGAGCAGGGCGGCGGCCTGGAGGAGGCGCGGCTGGAGGGGGCCGGCCTGGAGGAGCCGCAGCAGGAGGGGGCGGCTGGAGGGAGGTGGCGACGGCTGGAGCGCGCCGGTGGGAGGATGGTCTCGTGGAGAGAGGAGAGGAGGATGAGGATGGTGGCTGGTTGTGTGTTGTGTTTTGTGATTAGGGAGAAGAGGTTTGATGAAATATCTTCCCGTCTGAAGACATTAGTCAATGTCTGCACCAAGAAGACCTCGCGCAGACGTTTTTTAATGAAACGTCTTTCAAAAAACAAACAGTCTGCGCACTCAAAACCTCTTTCCGCGTCTGCATGCGCGCAGATGAAGAGGTGGGGAAGATGTTTTTTTTTTAAAACAAACACCATGTAACTAGACTATAAGTCCATGAGAGAAGGCCTCTTGTGGCCCAAATTCTTAATGCGAACCTTTTTGTAATTTTAATGCCCTTTTAAACCCACATAATACGATAATGCCTTGGCCCAAATTCACTTGGCCCTCTTTTTGATTGTTTTCTCATGCAAACGTCAGTCAACAATCAACATACTTGATACTTGAATCACTCTTGACCTCTTCTGCTAAATGCACCATCGACTCATGGTTCAACTGATTCTTTCATTTAATAATTTTGAGTTAATACACTTTTACCAAAAGTTTAAGTTAGATAGTTAATTTATGATGTGTTTGTTGCTATTATGTTATACAAGTATTTGAGATTTATAATTTATGATTTTTGAGTTTTTCAGTTTGGTTAAATGTACCTTCTTATTGCTATTTTTTGGTTCGAATTTGTTTAAGATTAATATATACGAAATTATTGATTATGAAATTTTTAATTACATATTTGTAGAGTTGTGATTTTATTAGCTTAATTTTGAAGATTAAAGGTGCTTTTTTAAAAGATAATTTAAATTTCCCCGGTTGATGATGTTACACTATGCAAGTCTCACGGTTTGTTAGTTGTAAGTTTGTAACATAATAAATTTTAGAGTTAATCTCGGTTTTAGTTCCTGTGTTTTGCAAATTGACTCCACTTGAGTACCAACGTTTATTTTGTCTCCATTTGAGTACCAAACTTTAAAAAAGTTATCTGTTTCAGTCCAAATTTCAAACTGTGTTAACATTTTCTGTTAGATTTTTTAAAAAAGACCAAAATACCCCTAAGGGCTAAAAATATCACCATACCACACACCATCGCCACCACACACCACATACCACCACCACACACACCACAGCCACCACACACCACCGCCGACACACTCCACCGCACCACACACCACCGCCACCAGACAGCACCGCACCTCACACCAATTATAGAACCTTATTGTCCTCTCTACTTCAATCCTCCTTCACCCCATCCACCACCGTCGTCGGATCCCTTCACCACCACCATCTCCGGCGTCACCCATTCACTCGCAACCTCTGCTCCATCTCATCCCAATCAACCCTAAAACAGTCACACCATCACCGCCCCAACATCATCGAAACCCTCGAAGAAAGAGGCTTACAGGACTCCCTCATCGGCGAAAACCTCCGAACAACCTGCTCAAATTCGGCAAAATCCCCGTCGGATTATAGAATTTGAGGCTCAATCAGCTTAACTTATGGAGCAATTCGCTCACTGGAGATATCCCACCTTTGAGTGATTCAACTTACAACCATTTGAGTGATTCACAAACAACACGATATACCTGGATTTCCAAGCCCTCGTGAAGATAAGTGAGGCCCTCGGCTGCACCAAGCAAGATTTTTAGTCTCATGATCCAAGAAATCGGTGGCAATGCTCGGCCAAAAAGATGAGCTTCTAAGCTCTTGTTTGGCATGTACTCGTAGACCAATAATCTTTGTATGCCCGTTCTCCGTCTGCTGAGCAGTATCCCAAAAGCTTTACAAGATTCGGGTGATCCACGACGCCAAGAAACTGATCTTCGTGTAATTCCTATAATTCTTCAAGATCAGAAGTCCAATGTGAACCCTAAATCCCCAATTCATGGCGTCAAATGTGCTTAAAATTTAACCTAAATTATCACATAAACTTAACATAATTAGAAGATAATCTGCTACACAATACTACCTGCATACTATTTCGATTAAGCTTCTTGATAGCAACCACAAGAGGATCCCCTTGACCATCAGGGGGTTTAATCGAGCCTTTATAAACACTCCCAAACCCACCTTCACCGATCTTCAACATCCTGTTGAAATTATTAGTAGCAATTCGGAGCTCCGAAAACGAGAACTTTCTCAAATTAAGCCCTTTTTCTCTATACAATTCGGGTATGGATCGTGGCGAAGAGATTGATCTAGTTGATTTCACTAATCGTGTGGGTGGTTTCGTTGATGGGTTTTGTTCTCCGAGCTCCGGTGAAGATTTTGCTCTTCTTTTGGCCTTTGAGGTGAAGATATTGAAGCAATTGAGGTGAAGATTTCGCTCTCCGAGCTCCGAAAATAGGCCGGAGAGGCCGGCGCCGATGATGATGGCTTCGGTGGTGGTGGGGTTTGTTTGAGAGGTTAGGGGTGGTGGAGTTGTGAGGGAGACTTGTGGTGGGGGTTTGAGGTGGTGGTGGTGGCGGCGACGGAGGTGGTGGTGGTGGTGGTGGTGGAAGGTCCGGCGGTGGTGTCTGGTGGCGGTGGTGGTGGAAGGTCCGGCGGTGGTGTGTGGTGGCGGTGGTGTGTGGTGGTGGTGGTGGTATGTGGTGTGTGGTGGAGATGATGATATTTTTATAGCCTTAGGGGTATTTTGGTCCTTTTAAAAAAATCTAACAGAAAATGTTAACACCGTTTGAAATTTGGACTGAAACAGACAACTTTTTTAAAGTTTGGTACTCAAATGGAGACAAAATAAACGTTGGTACTCAAGTGGAGTCAATTTGCAAAACACAGGGACCAAAACCGAGATTGACTCTAAATTTAATACCATGATATTAGGATGAGCTTGATTTGTAAATATGTAAAGATTTGAATGAAAATGTGAATTGAAAATGTATGATTTAGAAATTTGTTGGTTTTAGTTAGGATTGGAATTATTATTAAGATTTAATTAATAATTTTGAATAACCAAAAGAGAGAAAAATAGGATATCATGTTTTCATCTTAAAACCAAACACAGCCTTCATTTCTAGTCCCCCATAAATCGAGGGTATGATTTGGGTTACTAAGGCTGTAAGGCATGTTTTCATCTTAAAACTCTTGATGTCTTTTATAAACTAGTATCTTGTAGATCATATCCAAGGCATGCGAGTCGCGTATTATAGTGTAAAAAGTGGTTTTAACTTGAGATAGACAACTTTATAAAAACTGAATCACATGTTTCAGATCAATACGGTTGGATCATACCACGATGACACGTTTTTTTCCTTGATAATGTTGCGTCATCTCTTAATTTAGCTCATGTGTTACGTGTGCTAAGACCGAGGAGATTGCGATCTGATTTAAACAACCTTACCTTTATAAAGCTATAACATTGCCGCTTATTTATTATTATTTTGTCTTATGTTACAATTTGTATGTAGCTAGTTACACTCACCATTATTTGACTATCAACAAGACCAAGACAAAACCTTTAATTTATAAGCACGTACACACGTTATCAAATAACTCATTCCCTAGGTCCTACATTTGATATGCATGGCGCGCAAACTTTAAGTTATTCTTTTTAGCATTTTTGCAACCAGATATATGACGGTTTATTTTAGTCTTAGAAACTATGAAAAGATTCAAATAAAGAATCAAATAATATTAATCAGTAATAATTCAGTGTATTATATAACTAAAAAATAAAATCTCTTTTCAGTTTTTATGGAAAGAATAACGCGATACACTACAAGAAAAGTACTTTTTTGGGGCGATACAAATCGTCGCAAAAAGATTATTTTTCGTCGCAGTATATTATTTGCGACGAAACTTTGGTCGCAAAAAAGTCGCCGTAAAAACATGGTCGCAAAATGTTATTTGCGACGACATTTGCGACAATTTATTTTGTGGGCCCCACTTATTATAAAAAAAGTGAAATTCTGGAGAAAATATTTTGCGACGATTAAAAATGTGATATTTGCGACGATTTGTTCTTTTTTGCGGCGATATATCGCCGCAAAGTTTTTGACCAAAATATTTTTTGCGGCGAAAAATTTAAATAGGTATCAATGTTTTTTGCGACGATAAATCGCCGCAAAAAGACTTTTTTTAATAATTTTGCTGCATTTGCAGCAATCCACCCAGATTTTTCTGGGTACCAAACCAACCTGTTGTTCAAAATCACTAAATACTATCAAAATCATCAAACCATTCGCAAAACATAGCATATAACAAAATATTGTCCAAATATAATAAGTTAAAAGTCACACAAACAAATGTTTGAAGATATTCATAACAATCACTAAAAACCATCAAACCATCAAACCATTCTATGATGACCCACCTTCATCATCTTCTTCATCTTCTTGAGAATGACCACTTCTCCTCAACGCGCTCTGGATTTGGCTATGGATTTGACTTTGTATTTGTGCCATCATATTAGCCATCATCTGTGACTGTCATTGTTCTTGCACACTGGCCAGTCTCGCTGCTATCATCTCCTCAACCTCAGATTGTGAGAACATCCGCTGATCTGTTCTATGAGGTGGAGGTGGGGGTTGTGAAGGCACGCTTGGTATTGGACCGATGCCACGTTCCCACCCGGGCCGCTCCCCCAACACCTGGCGCATGATCTGTTTCTCTGACATTTCTGGATGTTGTTGTTGAAGCGCGACCATTTGCTCCTTTATAGTTTACAAAAAAAATAAACAATGTTATATATATGGTGATGTTATATATTACTTTATTTTTATAAAATTGTAAGACGTGTACATTACTTACATAGTATGCAGCGGGTTCAGGTTGATAGAAATTACCGCTTGAATCGGTATAGAAGCGACGATATGCTAATATGACACTCCCAGATTCATCAGAACTATCTTCCCGCTGTAAACACATTTTATAGTTATATAATAATATAAAAGTAACTTACAAACACATAAAACAAGTTATAAGCACATTAGATTAAAACAACTTACAAACATATAACGACATTGGGCTAAAGATGTCCGGCCGCCATGTCCCTTGATCGTCTGCTTCCCTTTGTTGGACTTGTTGGTTGCAGACCGAGCCTTGACTTCAGGAGAAGTGTAGTAATCCACATAGCCTTTCCATTCAATTCTTGCATATTAGGTGGCACAACATCAGAAATATCAACCCTGTCCTCCCCACCTATTTTGCTAAAATGCTTTTGCTTGAACCGGTATTTGTGATCTTTACACCGGTTTGCAGCATATTTCTCAATGCCTGCCCTCAGGCCTTCGTGGGGAGTCATATCAAAATACATCTGCAAATTATGAAAACAAATAGCTTAGTGTATATATATTTAATCACTGAATTTAATTATCAAAAACTTAACCTGTAAGTCAGGCCAGATAGTCGCCTTCAACTCTGCAGGTATCTTTCTCCAGCTCTTGTAGTTTTGAGGAAATTTGTCAACGATTGTGCCAACCAGTGAAGCAAAGGTCGCCTGATTGACACCACAGGTTTGTAGGTGTCATGCGTACCTTGCTCAAATTCAATTGTGAGCAAATTTCCTTGTGCATTTCTCTTTCGCATACCTTGAAGTGTGGTCTTTCCACGCTTGCCTTGTCCTGCAAATTGATAATAGTACAAAAATTCTATGTAAATTATATATTTTCATTTTAAAAGATAATAGTATAAAAATTTGTCATACCTCGTCCGCTACCGCTGCCGGAGTCATCACTGACCTCGCACTGTCGTGGCGGCTGCCACGATCGATCATCATCGGGAGGACCACCACCAGGTGGACCACGGCCATAGGTATCCCCACCGTGACCTCGGGCCACGTCTGCCATCTGTAAAAAAAGATTATATAAGTATACAAATATACCGCAATTGAATCATTAGCTAAACACACAATTGAAAAAAACAATTCAATAAACATAATAGATCAAACATAATAAATGATTCGGTTAAAATTAAAAATTACAATCAATCGGATTCATCGGTGTGATAAGAATCTTCTCCACAATCATTATTAAATTCGTCTAATTCATCATCTGAATTATCAGAAACGTCAACAGCTTGGTCTGCATCGTCGTCTTCACCCTCATCCGTATCTTCATATGTCTCATCCTCTACATTGACATGCTCAAGGGAAACTTCGACTTCTGTAGCTTCATCTCTACTCATACCATCATAAGTTAAATTATCTAAGTCAGCAGACAACAAAAGCTCAGATGAAGTGCTGCCATGAATTAAATCTGCTTCATTATTTTCCATTATAATATCTCGGTCCCAAATCTTCCGATGATTCACCTCTTGGACGACCTTCCAACGTCTGATTGATTGAACTCTTTGACTGGCTTTAGACGGTTCATCAAGATAAAAAACTTGCTCTGCTTGTGTTGCAAGAATGTATTGGTCATTTGTAAACCATTCAGTTTGGGTAGAAATACTGGTTATGTTATTCTTAATGACACAAAGTTTGTTGTTATTAGTTTTAAACCATTTACATCGAAACCACACAACCTTACAACGGTCTAGATAGCCTAGCTCCAGAATCTCTTCCAACAAACCGTAATACTTTGTTCCATCTTGACCAGTTGTTGAGATGCCGCTATTTTGAGTTGTACAGCGTATGTCTCGGCTATGAACTACAAATCTCACACCGTTAACTATACAGGCGGTGTAAGAGTTTGCATGTCGTGGTCCATTTGCTAAAGCAAATAACTGAGGACTAACACTAGATTCATTTACTCGCCGACGGTTGATCTATTTGAAATAAGAGAAAATTACATTGATTATGATACTATTTGAAATAAGAGAAAATTACATGATATTAGTTTGTATAATCGGTTTTATACATAAATGAGTTTACCTTCTGTTTAAACCAGTTAGGAAAATTTGCTTCCAAGTCAGTTCCATGCGGCATTTGAGTAATAAATTCACTATAAATAATATTACTTACGTTAATTATAATCACTATAAAGATAACTTACGAAAACGCAACCCGAAATAGAAAATACTTACTCTTTGTATTCTTCAATCTCGGAGCTGTTGTTAAGGACAAACCAATTTAGATTTGCCCAAAGCACACCATCCATTTTTTTATCAACCCCCTTGCTGATAGGTGTGCATAGCGATTGGAAGACATAAAACTCACGTGTGGGAACTGGGGCGTCTTCGTTTCTGTCCGGCCGATTAAATCTCATCGGTACACCGTCAAGATACCTTGAACAGAAAGTTAAGGCTTCATCTGCGACATACCCCTCCGCAATGGAACCTTCGGGCCTAGCCTTATTTCTAACATAATTTTTCAGCTTTTTCATGTATCTTTGAAATGGATACATCCACCTCATATAAACTGGCCCACCTTGAATGGCCTCCTCAGGTAAATGCATAACCAAATGAATCATTATGTCAAAAAATGACGGAGGAAATATTTGCTCGAAAGAACACAAAATTTTAATCAACTTCTCATCAGCATCTTGCATGTCAGATGACATCAAGTTCCGAGCACAAAGTTGCTTAAAGAATAAGCACATCTCAATTATTGGTGTTGAAATATTTTTATCCAAGTACGCTTGAGCACCAATCGGAAGCAAACGTTGCATCATTATATGATGATCATGTGATTTCATCCCCGTTATTTGGGTATCATTATCGGTTACCTTATGTTTAAAGTTAGAGCCAAAGCCATCAGGTAGTTTTACTTCCTTAATGAATTGACAAAAAGACTCCGTTCGACGTTTGAGAAAGAGAACTTTGGATGAGGCTTTGAGAGCTTACCACGACCGTTATCTACAAGCCACAAGTCACGTCGAATGTTCCATTGTTCTAACACCATTCTTGCCTTATTAGTGTCTTTGGATTTTTCCTTGTTCATCATCAACGTATTCAACAAACTCTCGCACACATTCTTTTCGATGGGGTGCGATGGGGCCGACGATGGAGGGAGCCGACGGTGGGGTGCGCAATGCCGCAGTGGGGGTGAGGGTGGGGTGCGCAGTGTGGGTGAGGGTGGGGTGCGCAGTGGGGTTGTGGTGTGGTGTTTTGTAAATGGTGAAAATCTGAACTGATCCCGACTAAATGCGGGTTCTTTTTTGCGGCGATAAGTCGCCGCGATAAAGCAATTGCGACGAAAATAATTAATTATTTATATATTATAAAATTTACTTGTTTATTGCGACGAAAAGTCGCCGCAAATGATTAAGCGGGATTTTTCCCGCCCTTAAAAAAGGTTTTCGTAATATTAAAAAAAATAAAAATAATTAATTTTAACTTTTTTGCGACGAAACATCGCCGCAAAAAAGTTGTTGACTTTAAAAGTCAAAAAAGTTATTTCTTTTTGTCGTTTTGTGACTCTTTTGCGACGAAACACCAGTCGCCGCAAAAAAAGTGGTCGCAAAAAACCATTTTTCTTGTAGTGATAAAACAAATTAACTAATGATAATTTATAAACTATAAAAACTGTTCTAATATTTAAACTAAAAGAATATAAGAGCTAACAAATAAAAGTAAATATAAATGATAATCAATAATAACTTTAATAGATAATAAAGACGACTAACAATATTCTTCCTTTTCCTAGCATGTTAGATCATTGAATCCTGACTAATTTTCATCACATAACATATTAGATATAGATTGGCGGATACTTAGGCGCCCACGGTCAACTTTAGATTCTTGTGTTGTATTGGCTGATAACTTACGATATTTGTCATCAACATAGCAACATTAGCAAATGCAATAGAGTAACAAGATGGCTAAAATATGCTACTCGAACTTCATTGCCCCGACTTCGTGTCATGATCACCTATAGTGAGAATATTATTCTTCTGTATCTCTCAAGAACCCAATACAATTCTAAGATAAGTAAGAAAGCGTTAGTGGGATCGGCGGGACGATGATGAGTATATAAATAAATAAAGAAGAAATGGCAAGATAAATTGAATATCGATGGAGGCCGATGTGGAAAACAGGGCAGGGATTCTCTACAATGACACTGTAGACCAATTGAAAGGGAACATATAATACAATTCAACACATAAAGGATATTGAGATTGATATTTACTTTCTAGAAAGAGGGCTGTAATAGATGAGTGCTTAGTTTCCCTTGTGACTCACAAACTCAAAGTATGTTGTCATTCTCAACAAGAGATTTGCAATTTTTTTAATTGATTTCAGCCCAGTTTGAACGTTCTAGATGTTATATACATAATTGTTGTTGGTTAGTTAGTAGTGTTAACATCAAATTGTTATAGTCAATGTATAGTTGGCTATGTTTGGTAGTCTTTTGTATTTTCTGATATAGTTCAGGGGCTATATGTGTCAACTTTCTTAGTTGTGTGTGTTTAGTTGTAAAGTGTTTGTTACAATCGGTTGAGATTGAATAAGGAGTAACCGATTGTATTGAATAGATATAAGAGTTGTAATTCACTCTGGATGAGGAGTATGACAATTGAATTTCCTTGAGAAATCTCTTCTTGTTCTTGTTTTCTATTTTTCGGTTGATTTCAATTCTAACTCACAATTGGTATCAGAGCCTCGTGTGCTCGATCAATAGTTGAAATCAAGAAGGTAGATAATCAATCAGGTGAAGATATGGTGTCGTCAACGAAATTCGACCTCGAGAAATTTGATGGGAAGAATGATTTCAGCCTGTGGAGGTTGAAGATGAGAGCCTTGTTGGTTCATCAAGGTCTTGTGGAAGCATTGAAGGGTGCTGATGGTTTTCCGGCTACGGTGACTGAAAAAGACAAGAAAGATGTGATGGAGAAGGCGCATTCTGCAATCATCTTGAGTCTCGGGGATAGGGTTCTCAGAGAAGTGTCTAAAGAAGTCACGGCAGCGAGTTTGTGGTCGAAGCTTGAATCGCTTTATATGACCAAATCCTTGGCCAATCGATTATACCTCAAGAAACGATTATACACATTCCAGTTGACTGCTGGAAGATCACTTGAAGATCATACAGATGAGTTCAACAAACTTATCCTTGATCTTGAAAATATTGAGGTGGAGATTAAGGATGAGGATAGAGCCATTATTTTCTTGTCATCACTGCCATAATCATATGAGCATTTTGTGGACACGCTCATGTTTGGCAGAGAGACACTGTCAATGGAAGAAGTATTGGCTGCAATGAACTCTAAAGAGCTGCAAAAGAGAACTGAGGCTAAAGATGATGGATCTGAAGGTCTGGTCGTTAGGGGAAGAACTGAGCATAGAAGTCTGAAGCAGAAGCAGATGAGTCGATCAAAGTCTAAGGGGAAGAGAAGGTGCTATGTCTGTAACTCTGAAAAACATCTCAAACGAGATTGTCCTGAATGGAAGAAGAAAAGCAAGATTTCTCTAAGTCTAAGGTGTATGGGAATTCATCACCTGAAAGTTCAGTTGATGGCTATGAAAGCTCAGATGTTCTAGTGGTTTCGAAGAATGGGGATGAACATAGGTGGATCTTGGATTCAGGATGTTCATACCACATGACACCCCACAAACAATGTTTCAAAGAATTAAACCTGGTAGATCATGGAACTGTTCAATTGGGTGATGATAGACCATGCAGGATTCGAGGTATAGGTATTGTCTCATTCAAGTTAGATAATGGGATGGTTGTAGACCTCAAGGATGTGAGGTATATCCCTGAGTTAAAGAGAAACCTCATTTCTCTGGGTATGTTTGAGAGCACTGGGCATCATGTTAGTCTAAAGAATGGGAAGGCTAAAGTGGTGAAGGGATCCATGGTATTGCTAACTGGAACCAGAGAAGGCAATAATATATACCAATTAGATGGTAATGTGCTGCCTAGTAATGTGTCAGTGGCAGTTGGGGAAGTGGAATCTCATGCCATGCTGTGGCACAAACGGATGGGGCATATCAGCAATCAAGGGTTGAAAGAATTGAACAAGCATCAACTAATGGGGAAGTTGGATGAATGTGATGCTGGATTTTGTGAGCAATGTGTCCTTGGCAAGGCTCACAGGGTGAGGTTCAATAGAAGAGTTCATAAGACAAAAGGCATTCTAGATTACATACATGCTGACTTGTGGGGGCCGGCAAAAACCTCATCACTAGGAGGTGCCAAGTATTTTCTGTCTATTATTGATGATCACTCAAGAAGGGTTTGGGTATTTGTGCTAAGAAGCAAAGATGAAACTCTGCTAAAGTTTAAGGAGTGGAAGATCATGGTTGAAAGGCAAACTGATAGACAAGTAAAGAAACTAAGGACAGATAATGGCCTTGAGTTTTGTAACAAAAATTTTGAGCAGTTCTGTAAAGAGAATGGTATAGTAAGGCACTTGACTGTGGTAGGCACACCCCAACAGAATGGCCTAGTTGAGAGAATGAATAGAACATTACTCAACAAGGTAAGATGCATGTTGTTATGTGCTGGTTTGCCTAAGCAATTTGGGCAGAGGCACTTACAACAGCTGCATACCTGGTAAATAGGTCTCCATCTGTTGCAATTGATATGAAAACACCCATGGAAGTATGGTCTGGTGAAAAGCCAAGGTATGACCACCTCAGGGTGTTTGGCTCAGTAGCTTATGCTCATATAAGTCAGGGTAAGTTGGAACCTAGAGCTCAAAAGTGTATCTTCTTGGGATATCCAGAGGGTGTGAAAGGGTACAGACTTTGGAGGGTAGCTGATGAGAGCCCCAAGGTCATCATAAGTAGAGATGTGACCTTTAGAGAGAGTGTACTTTATAGAGATGTTATGACAAGTAACTCTGCTCAGAACAAGGCATATGTAGATACTCATGATGATGTTCAAATTGAGGTGGAGACAACTGATGTCTTAGGTGATGAAAATAGAAGTAAAGGCAGTGTTGATACTGGGTCTATTGGAGAAGCAAGTGATGAAACTAGAGACTACAACTTGGCTAAGGATAGGCCTAGAAGAAAGATCATTCCACCTGCAAGGTTCAGGAGTGCACAAGACATTTCAGCATTTGTCTTTTGTGCTGCTGAACAAGAAAGCATATATGAACCTCTTTCATATCATGATGCTGTAACCACAAAGGAAAAGGGGAAGTGGTTGACAGCAATGCAAGAAGAAATGGATTCTTTAATAAAGAATAAGACTTGGGAGTTGATTGATAAGCCACCTGGTCAGAGACTTGTAGATTGTAAGTGGCTCTTTAAGATTAAAGAAGGGATGCCTGGTGAACAGCCTAGGTATAAAGCTAGATTGGTTGCAAAAGGTTTTACTCAGTTGGCTGGAGTTGACTATAATGAGATATTCTCCCCTGTGGTGAAGCACACTTCCATTAGAGTGGTGTTATCTATGACAGCTAGGTTTGATTTTGAATTGGATCAACTAGATGTCAAAACTGCCTTTCTACATGGGACACTAGATGAAACCATCTATATGAGACAGCCTCCTGGTTTTGAGGTTGAGAAACAAGAAGGGAAGGTATGTCTTTTGAAAAGATCATTGTATGGGTTGAAACAATCACCCAGACAATGGTATATTCAATTTGATGAGTATGTTACAACTCATGGTTTCATCAGAAGTAGTTATGATGTGTGTGTGTACTTCAAAGAATATGATAGGGGAAAGTGGATCTACTTGCTGTTATATGTAGATGATATGTTGCTGTCTTGTAAGGATAGAGACCAGATAGAAGCTACTAAGCAGTTACTCATGGCAGAATTCGAAATGAAAGACTTAGGAGTGGCTAAAAAGATTCTGGGTATGGAGATTCATAGAGACAGAGAAGCAGGTATCTTGAAGTTGACTCAGGAAGGATATGTGAAAAAGGTCCTTACCAGTTTTGATATGATTCATAGCAAGTGTGTAGTTACTCCTTTAGCTATGCACTTTAAATTGTCAAGCAAGGATTCACCAGATTCAGATGATGAGGCTAGAAGAATGCAGTCAATTCCTTATGCTAGTGCAGTAGGAAGCTTAATGTATCTAATGGTTTGTACTAGACCTGATCTGGGTTTTGCAGCAAGCATTGTTAGCAGGTATTTGAGTTGCTGAATGTTTCATAAAACAGTTTGATTCACACTAAGGTGGAGTTTGTTGGGTTAGTTAGTAGTGTTAACATCAAATTGTTATAGTCAATGTATAGTTGGCTATGTTTGGTAGTCTTTTGTATTTTCTGATATAGTTCAGGGGCTATATGTGTCAACTTTCTTAGTTGTGTGTTTTAGTTGTAAAGTGTTTGTTACAATCGGTTGAGATTGAATAAGGAGTAACCGATTGTATTGAATAGATATAAGAGTTGTAATTCACTCTGGATGAGGAGTATGACAATTGAATTTCCTTGAGAAATCTCTTCTTGTTCTTGTTTTCTATTTTTCGGTTGATTTCAATTCTAACTCACAATTGTGTAGTTTTAATTCTAATATGCTCATGTTATTATTGTCATGGCTAAAAGAGCCTACACTTTTAATGTACCTTGTACTACCATATAGAACTCTGATAGATAATTTACCTACCTTTCATATTGAATGATCAATTTGAAATATTACTCGTTAAAAGTCACCTATAAGTAAATTATGACTAATTAAGTAATTTGTTATACAAAAAAGATAGAACTAAATTCACTTCAAGGCGTTCGTAACTGATTTTTAAGATAATATTAACAAAACATTAACGAAAAAAAAACTTTAAAATGTGGTTTGTTAGGCTAATCACTCCTATTAATATAGTCATCATGTATTTGTGGAAATCAAAGAAAATACCATCTTTTTTGATGATTACTAACGATCTCTTGAGTTATATTCCATATGCAAGTTTGATATATAGGGTATTTTAGATGGGTTTAACTGGCCAAAATTTCAACCATTACATCTGATTTTGACGTTGTTGATAGGAACATTTTGATATATTATTTTGAACATCCATTGTATTATATATATACAATTAAACTTTTAAATGCCAAGAATTGTAACGTCCCATTTTAGGTAATTTTATAATTTGTGTTTTTAAATAAAATGAGTGGTAAATTAGAACTAAGTGAGTTAAGTTAGTATTGTTAGTGTAAATGAATAAAAGTAACTAGAGGAACTACTTTTGCCAATTGAGAAAATCAAATTTATATGTTAGTAAGGAGGTGTAGAACCTCCTGGACACACTCATACACACGCACGAAAGGAGGGAAGCGAGCAGGAGGAAGGAATCAAGAACCCTAGTCAATTGAGTCGCGTTTGTGTTGAATTCAAGTTTCTAATTGTGGAATTGAGTTATAAATCACCTAGTTTCTGCATCTAACTCATAAGGTGAGTCTTAATTGGATGTTTTCTTGCTAAGTAGTTTAGTTCATGATTGGGGTGTTGAGGAGAAATTCATCTATGATCAAATTAATATGTTTTGAACTTAGAATAGTATGTATTAGATGTTCTATGTATCATGTATGCCAATTTTGAAACTTGATGGTTTATAGCAAATTAGTTATATGAAATATGTTGAGTTATAAATCATGCCCATAAGGTGTTTGATGAAATGCCTCCAAGAAGTTCAAAATATGAAAGGAAGGGCAAAGTGGGAATAAAATGACCGGTGGGTCAATATAGAGTTAATTATGCTTAAACTAGTCATAAATGGGTCATATGGATTGGTTTTATACCATATGTATGTATGTGCTAAATTAATCCTAAACGTATGTTTAGGTGAAGGGAGTATTAGCAAAGCGGTGAGCAAAGACAAAGGTTGAGTTGAAGCTTGTTTAAGGTAAGAACATTAGCCTTATAACCATATATAGTCTTATCTTTATGATTTTATTATGTTTACTCTTGAGTAAATGTGAGTTGTGAATAATGACCATAAGTAATGGTTATAGTAATAGTAAGTATACATGCTCGAGTGCATGAATTGGGTTGAAGCTACATGCGCGTGTTCATGAAATAAATATACCGGTATAGTTCACAGGTGTGTGAATCAAACCTGGAGGGGTTATAATTATATTCAGTTACGGTGGTAACATTTAAATCACTAGTGAGTGATAAACTATATTTGGCTACTGTGTGTAAGCCTAATTCACCAGTGGGTGATAAACTTGTCGTTTGGCGACTGTGTGTATGTCAAACATAAAGATGTATAGCGAAGTGTATAGGTGTGTGATCCAAATCTAATATGCTAGTTCAAGTTAGTGAATGACTAGCTTAAAAGTAGAATTATGACCCATTTCTATTTAAATGTGAAAGTGTGATTATAAAATGGGTGATAATGTGATAGATGCAAAGAGTCGAAGCTAAGAGAGTTAAAGCTTCTAAATTGAGCAAATAGAGATGTTGAAATGGACCCGGGATCATTGAAAAGTCGAAACAAACGAAACGGGTCAAAACTTTGAGAAAAACAAAATAACAACAGCAGCAGCTGAGCCGTAACCTACGGCCAGTGGCCGTAGGCTACGGTGGTGACTGGCGGGGTTAACTTTTTAACTTGCCATTTACGCTTTCGATTGGTATTTTAAGCCCCCAAATCACCTCCTAATAATCTATAAAGTGAGTATAAGAGTTCTTATTTAGTTCCAATGGACTAATGTGATAAAAGTGGTTGTTTTGTAGGAATTTTCCAAGATGGCAAAGGTGATCGATGAAGATGCTTGTGGATCGAACAATGGGTTGTTAATTAGTTTCTTTTAAACAAACTTAACGTTATGTAAATTACATAAATGTAATTTGAGGTGTGTAAACGTTAATAGTGTGTTGACGTAGTCAGGGTTATGTGTAATAGAGTTTTCAAAGTAGAGATTTTAACTGGGACCTAAATTAAAAATCTTTTACACCTCAAACATGTTTTATAAATTATGGTAATAAGGTGGTGTGTTACAAGTTGGTATCAGAGCCGTGGTTTGAGGGATTCAAGTGAGTAGAGAAAGCTTGAACTCAAATCTTGTGCTCGCGATAATAGAAGAGAACCTGTTCGATTCCAAGATTCGATCACTGAGCCATCAATCAAGGTTAGTGTACCTGTGTTAATATGCGATATGTGTGAAAGTTTTTATAAATGTAAATATGTGATTTACATGATTATAAGCATAGTGATGCAGTAAATATAAAAATTGAACCTGAGTTATATTTCAGTCATCAAGAATGGCTGAGGAACATATTCGCGAGGAAGGTGAATCAAGTAATTCAGAGATGAGAAAAATTATTAATGAAGAAGTGGCTAAAGCCATAGGGGCCAATTTACCAATGTACATGGAAGATATGCAAAGAACGCTACAAGAGTTTATACAGCATGAACTTACAGTGTTGCAGGTTGGAGAGAAAACTGAGAAAGCACCTAAACGGGTAACGTATAAAGATTTTGTAGCATGTAAACCAGCTGAGTTTAATGGTGAGGTGGACCCATTACTAGCAATTCGGTGGATCTCGGATATAGAGGGGACGTTTGAAACTTCACATTGTGATCCTAATGATAGGGTGATATTTGCGGGTGGCCAGTTAAAACAGCGAGATAAAGACTGGTGGGATTTAGTGCGAGAAGAAATTGGTTTGGAAGGTATACGAGTGATGACTTGGGAGGAGTTTAAAGAGAGATTTTTAAAGCGGTTTAGCTCGCAAGCGGCGATCAACCGAATTTATGAAGAATTCTTACAACTACGACAGAAGGACGAGGACATAGATACCATCACGGCGATTTTCTATGAGAAGGCTAAGTTTTGTCGCGACTTTTTAAGAACAGAAAGGATGTGGATTAATCAGTACTATGGGATGTTAAATGCTAAATACCGGGAGTTTCTTACACCTTCTCGATGTGAGACCCTAGTGGAACTTATAGATTGTGCTCGGGAGAGAGAAACTGAGTTGAAACGACAGATGGAGCGTGGTGAAAAAAGGCCCGTACATAAAGATGAAGGACCTTCCAAGAAGCCTAAATTTTCTACCCAATTTAAGAAGCCGAGTCAGGTTAAAGAAATTAAACTGTGTGTTAACTGTGGCAAGAGGCATCCGGGGGAATGCCGTTTACCTCCAAGAACATGTTTTAGATGTGGGAGGTCCGGACACTTGTCTACCCAATGCACCAGTCAGTTGGAGCTGTGTTTCAATTGTTATAAACCTGGGCACAAGAGGAGTGAATGTCCAGATTTGAAAACTGGTGGAAGTTCGAGCGCTCAGAGCAGTGTAAAGAAACCTGAAATACCGAAAGCAAGGGGAAGGGCTTTTCAAATTACAGCTGAAGAAGCTAAAAAGACCGCCGATGTGGTGTCGGGTACTTTCCTGTTAAATTCTTTACCTGCGTATGTGTTATTTGATTCCGGTGCTAATAGATCGTTTGTGTCAATTAAATTTGCGTCTCATCCTTTGTTTGAAATAAGTACATTGCCTGCACCAGTAGAGGTCGAAGTGGCTAATTCTAAAACATTTTTAGTGTTTGAAGTTTACCGAGGGTGTAGGTTAACTATTAAGAAGGAAGAGTATCCTATTGATCTAATACCTATGACCTTAGGTGAGTTTGATGTGGTTGTGGGAATGGATTGGCTTTCTACATACCAAGCTGATATTGTATGTTATCATAAAAAGATAAAGTTAAAATCTCCGAGGGGCCATAAGGTAGTTATTCATGGAGAAAAGTGTAAAGGAGTAGTGTTGTGTTCATTAATTAAGACCCTAAAGCATATGAGACGTGAAGGGCAATGTTTCCTGGCATATGTAATTGATACTAACCAGAGTGTACCGAAATTAGAAGATGTTCCAGTGGTTAGAGAATTTCCTGAGGTATTTCCAGATGACTTACCAGGCCTTCCACCTGTAAGAGATGTGGAGTTTTGAATTGATTTAGTACCAGAAGCTAAACCTATTGCTAAAGCCCCATATCGGTTAGCATCATCTGAATTACAAGAGTTGATGAAACAATTACAAGAACTCCTTGATAAAGGGTTCATTCGCCCAAGCATCTCCCCGTGGGGTGCACCAGTTCTTTTTGTTAAAAAGAAAGATGGAAGTTTTAGAATGTGTATTGATTATCGAGAATTAAATAAGGTGACTATCAAGAACCGATATCCTTTACCTAGGATTGATGATTTATTTGACCAACTACAAGGCGCGTCTTGGTTTTCAAAGATTGATTTAAGGTCAGCGTATCATCAACTAAGGATAAAGGAGGACGATGTGCCTAAGACAGAGTTTCGTACTCGTTACGGTCACTATGAGTTTCTTGTGATGTCTTTTAGGTTAACAAATGCACCGGCGGCGTTTATGGATTTAATGAATCGGGTATGTCGACCTATGTTAGACCGTTCGGTTATTGTTTTCATTGATGATATATTAGTGTATTCTAAAAGTGAAGAAGAGCATGCGCGCCATTTACGAGAGGTTTTGGAAACCCTTCAACAAGAAAAATTATATGCTAAATTTTCAAAATGTGATTTTTGGTTACGAGAAGTGCAATTCTTGGGGCATGTTGTAAATGCAAATGGAATTCAAGTAGACTCCTCAAAGATTCAAGCAGTAATGAAATGGAATCCTCCAAAAACTCCAACTGAGATTAGAAGTTTCTTGGGCCTAGCAGGGTATTACCGGAGGTTTATTCAAGACTTTGCCAAAATAGCTTCTCCGTTGACTAAACTTACTAGAAAAGGGATTATTTTTAAATGGGATGTCGAACAAGAAAAAGCGTTTCAAGAGTTGAAATTTAGATTGACGCAGGCACCAATACTAGCATTACCCGAGGGGAATGAGGATTTTGTTGTGTATTCTGATGCGTCCTATTTTGGGTTGGGGTGTGTTCTGATGCAAAGGGGTAGAGTGATAGCTTATGCCTCAAGACAACTGAAAACACATGAGATGAACTACCCAACACATGATTTAGAGCTGGCCGCAGTGGTATTTGCCTTGAAAATTTGGAGGCATTATCTTTATGGTGTGAAATGCACTATTTTTACCGATCATAAAAGTTTAAAATATTTCTTCACTCAGAAAGAGCTTAATATGAGACAGAGGCGTTGGTTGGAATTATTAAAGGATTATGATTGTGAAATCCTATATCATCCTGGGAAGGCTAACGTGGTAGCGGATGCATTAAGTAGAAAAGATGAGTATGAGCCTATTAGAGTAAAGGTGATGAGAATAACGATTAATTCAAGCATAATCGAGCGGATTAAAGAAGCGCAAACGGAGGCACTCAAAGAAGAGAATTGGAAACGAAACCGTATTCAGGGTCAAGTGCAAATCCTTAAGAAAGACAGTTATGGATTAAAAACAATGAGGGGACGAGTGTGGATTCCTCCAGTTTGTTCAGTAAAAGAATTGATACTGGATGAAGCACATAAATCTAAGTATTCGATTCACCCAGGAGCTACTAAGATGTATTGTGATTTAAAAGTGAATTATTGGTGGCCAGGAATGAAATGTGATATCATTAAATATGTGGAAAAGTGTTTAACATGTTTACAAGTAAAAGCAGAACATCAAAAACCACATGGTGAATTACAACCTTTAGAAATTCCAGTTTGGAAGTGGGATCGTATAGCCATGGATTTAATAACAAAGATTCCAAAAACCCGAAAAGGCTATGATACCATCTGGGTAGTAGTGGATAGATTGACAAAGAGTGCTCATTTCATTCCAATTCGGGAGACTTACTCATCGGAAACAATGTCAGAAATATATATCAAGGAAATTGTGTCTAAGCATGGCATACCTATATCCATAATATCAGATCGAGATGTTCGATTTACTTCGAGGTTCTGGAGAAAATTTCATGAAGAAATGGGTACCAAACTGTTGATTAGCACCGCATATCACCCACAAACAGATGGTCAAAGTGAGAGGATTATCCAAATCCTAGAAGATATGTTGCGCGCGTGCATTATTGATTTCGGAGGTAGTTGGGATACATATCTACCCTTGGCAGAATTTTCTTATAATAACAGCTATCATTCGGGTATGAAAATGGCGCCATATGAAATGTTATATGGGAGAAAATGTAGAACTCCCGTATGTTGGGGAGAAATTGGTCCACGAGAACTAGCTAGTACCGAAGTGGTGAGAAAAACTAATGAACACATTAATCAAGCACGAGCTCATCTAAAGGCGGCTCAAGATCGCCAAAAGTCGTATGCGGATAGAAGAAGAAAACTGATTGAATTCCAAGTAGGAGATTATGTGTTATTAAAGGTTTCTCCATGGAAAGGTATAATTCGATTCCGAAGGCGAGGAAAGTTAGGACCGCGATTCATTGGACCATTTAAAATTATAGCTCGGGTGGGCGAGGTTGCTTATCGTCTTGAGCTACCAGAAGAACTAAGTGGGGTCCATAATACCTTTCATGTCTCTCATTTGAGAAAATGCCTAGCAGATTAATCAGCGTATATCCCGTATAAGGACTTAGTGATTGATAATAAGCTGAATTATGTGGAAGAACCTGTGGTAATACTTGACAGAAAAATCAAAAAGCTGAGAAACAAAGAGATAAAGCAAGTGCTGATACAGTGGAAGAACCAAAAAGGGTCGGATGTCACTTGGGAGCTAGAAGACGAGATGAAAGAATGCTACCCTTACTTATTTGATGCGTCAATAAGTTTCGGGGAAGAAACTTCCCAAGTGGGGGAGAACTTGTAACGTCCCATATTAGGTAATTTTATAATTTGTGTTTTTAAATAAAATGAGTGGTAAATTAGAACTAACTGAATTAAGTTAGTATTGTTAGTGTAAATGAATAAAAGTAACTAGAGGGACTACTTTTGCCAATTGAGAAAATCAAATTTATATGTTAGTAAGGAGGTGTAGAACCACCTGGACACACTCATACACACGCACGAAAGGAGGGAAGCGAGCAGGAGGAAGGAATCAAGAACCCTAGTCAAATTGAGTCGCGTTTGTGTTGAATTCAAGTTTCTAATTGTGGAATTGAGTTATAAATCACCTAGTTTCTACATCTAACCATAAGGTGAGTCTTACTTGGATGTTTTCTTGCTAAGTAGTTTAGTTCATGAGTGGGGTGTTGAGGAGAAATTCATCTATGATCAAATTAATATGTTTTGAACTTAGAATAGTATGTATTAGATGTTCTATGTATCATGTATGCCAATTTTGAAACTTGATGGTTTATAGCAAATTAGTTATATGAAATATGTTAAGTTATAAATCATGCCCATAAGGTGTTTGATGAAATGCCTCCAAGAAGTTCAAAATATGAAAGGAAGGGCAAAGTGGGAATAAAATGACCGGTGGGTCAATATAGAGTTAATTATGCTTAAACTAGTCATAAATGGGTCATATGGATTGGTTTTATACCATATGTATGTATGTGCTAAATTAATCCTAAACGTATGCTTAGGTGAAGGGAGTATTAGCAAAGCGGTGAGCAAAGACAAAGGTTGAGTTGAAGCTTGTTTAAGGTAAGAACATTAGCCTTATAACCATATATAGTCTTATCTTTATGATTTTATTATGTTACTCTTGAGTAAATGTGAGTTGTGAATAATGACCATAAGTAATGATTATAGTAATAGTAAGTATACATGCTCGAGTGCATGAATTGGGTTGAAGCTACATGCGCATGTGCATGAAATAAATATATCGGTATAGTTCACAGGTATGTGAATCAAACCTGAGGGGTTATAATTATATTCAGTTACGGTGGTAACATTTAAATCACTAGTGAGTGATAAACTATATTTTGGCTACTGTGTGTAAGCCTAATTCACCAGTGGGTGATAAACTTGTCGTTTGGCGACTGTGTGTATGTCAAACATAAAGATGTATAGCGAAGTGTATAGGTGTGTGATCCAAATCTAATATGCTAGTTCAAGTTAGTGAATGACTAGCTTAAAAGTAGAATTATGACCCATTTCTATTTAAATGTGAAAGTGTGATTATAGAATGGGTGATAATGTGATAGATGCAAAGAGTCGAAGCTAAGAGAGTTAAAGCTTCTAAATTGAGCAAATAGAGATGTTGAAATGGACCCGGGATCATTGAAAAGTCGAAACAAACGAAACGGGTCAAAACTTTGAGAAAAACAAAATAACAACAGCAGCAGCTGAGCCGTAACCTACGGCCAGTGGCCGTAGGCTACGGTGGTGACTGGCGGGGTTAACTTTTTAACTTGCCATTTATGCTTTCGATTGGTATTTTAAGCCCCCAAATCACCTCCTAATAACCTATAAAGTGAGTATAAGAGTTCTTATTTAGTTCCAATGGACTAATGTGATAAAAGTGGTTGTTTTGTAGGAATTTTCCAAGATGGCAAAGGTGATCGATGAAGATGCTTGTGGATCGAACAATGGGTTGTTAATTAGTTTCTTTTAAACAAACTTAACGTTATGTAAATTACATAAATGTAATTTGAGGTGTGTAAACGTTAATAGTGTGTTGACGTAGTCAGGGTTATGTGTAATAGAGTTTTAAAAGTAGAGATTTTAACTGGGACCTAAATTAAAAATCTTTTACACCTCAAATATGTTTTATAAATTATGGTAATAAGGTGGTGTGTTACAAGAATGATATTTAAATAATTAGAGAAATATATTTGTTATGTTTCCAGACAACTTTACAGTTGGATTTGATTATCAAAAATAAACAATTTTAAATTTTATAACGAAAATTCTATAAACATAAGACTAGTCTATCATTATTACATGAAATTATAAGCGAAAATATTCTAGTTTCAGGTTCAATCAAGTTACTTGTAAGCATACATGTTAAACTAATGGCGTACCTGGTGCTGCAAAGAGCTCCCGCGTTTTCGCAGGGTCCAGGGAGGGTCCGTCCCATTTAAGGGAAGATGTACGCGGTCTTTCCCCCACATTTTGTGGGGAGGCCGTTTCCACGGATCGAACCTGAGACCTTCGGTCCCTTAGGAACAGCTTTTACCGCTACGCCAAGGCCCGCCCTCATACATGTTAAACTAATATGCATACAAAATTAAGTGTTGTTAAATGAGTTCTAGTTCTAAAAGACCTTTTAAGAAAAAAAAACATCATTGGCATATTAGTCAAATATAAATATTTAAATTTATCATATTTCAATCATCCATATTTATAAATACTTTACCTTTAACATCTTTCATAACTTTACTTGAATTTTCATACTTTAGCTTTTTATTCGTGATCGCTCACTTTATTTATATCTTTACATTTACCTTTGAGCTAATACAAGTACAAAGCTCCTATAACGGATGAGTATACGCAACGTATAACTACTGTTAGGTGAACATGCATAAGATGATGTCCCTATCGTTTGAGTGCACATAGCACAACTCCTGTTAGGTGAACCTGCACCAGGCAAGGCCTCGATCGTTTGAGTGTGAATGATACAACTCCTTTATCAAGTGAGATCGCCCAAGGAAAATCTCCTTGAACGGGTGATAATGCAACGAATACAAACTTCTATCTTGATTGCAAGAGTTGTAACTTTCACTAGTGACTTTGATTTATTAGGTCGTTTTACATGCTTTGATTACTGTTATCTTTCTTTATCTTATCTTTTGCATTTTATCATAATAGTAGTTATCTTAGTATTGCATCATACATTAACACCATGGTATGCTTTAAGACTTTATCATAGGTATGGCATAAAAACTATAACACGTGATTCTTTACTATCATACTATTATAACTTACATATCACGGTCCACACATACAATACATATCATTTAGAATAGCTTTGTCTCACACAGACAACTCTCAACAAAACAAGCTAAGGTTAAGTCAATGTGGATGAAGTAATACGCCAACAAGAACATACCAATACAAATTGACCTACCTAGGCGATGAGAGTAATAGTTTCGAACATGTAGATGAACAGCAATGTGGGTGAACAGTTCAATGCGGGTAATATTTAAGGTGATGTGGCTGACCAATGAACTTGTCTGCATTAGAACACTTTGAAAATTCTAGTGACTAATACGGATGACCATTAGACCATATTAGACCATAGAATAATCTAAGTAGTCGATATGGACTTGACATCAATACAGACAACAATTACGTAATACAGTTAACTATACGCTCATCTGCATTAAAGCACAATCAATGTAGACAACAATAACTCACCCGCATTAGAACACTCGGTAAATCAGAGTGATCAATGTGGGTGACTTTTACAAATACGGATGGAGATTATTCACTCGCATCAGCCTATACACTTTACCATATTCTTAACATTCATACCATCACATACCCTAATCTAGGGTTCATGAACCATAGTGCTCATCATATCAACTTTATAAAAACAAATGAAATATTATCTTTATCACTTTAAGTCCTTTAAAATTTTACAAATCAATCATGGTATGCATACTAGCCTCAAAATGCATAAAATGAGTAAATATGGGGAACTAATAGAACTCTCCTTTTCACGTAGGATCCAAGAGAAACCCTAACTTAAAGTATGAATCGAGATCTACACATCCACACGTAAAGGTATTAATTTTATCTATCAAAATGGTGTATAAACACCTAAATAACATATATCTAGCTTAGATCTATCATAACACGTAAACGTTGGTACCTTTGCTTGAACTTTTGACTTTCTCTCTCTAGAAATGTAACTTTCTCTCTCTATCCCGACATGCTTGCAAGAAGCATGTATGGAGCGGTTGCCCTTTCTATTTATAAGGGGTTTGATCAGGTTCTAACTTTCATTAGTCCGTCTTTAGTGCTTTTCTTTTAAATGTGAAGTCGTCCCCCTCTTTATTCTCTGTAAAACTCAGTCAACTTCCCAAGATGATCAACCAAGATCTCAATCACAATAACGCGGAATGAAATTTTGATTGGAAAAAGACAAAGAATCATCAAACAACTTCAATTGATAATCAAAATTGATTACAATCTTGTGCGAAATCACACAGAGAGAATACAAGCTGAATTGATCTGAAAACTGGACAAACTTATCTACAAAAAGCGAAAATTACAAATTTATACTAAAACTATAAGTTCTCGCGCGACAGACTTGTCGCGCGGTTGTGCCTTTCGCGCGGGTCCAGCCTCTCATGTGGAATCAGCTTTCGCGTGAAGTCTGGATTTCGCTTGACTTCTTTTTGCTTTCGTTGTTTTGGCCGAGCCTTTTAATGGTCTTCTACAATCTCCCCCTAGGCTCGGTGAAACATCCTTAGTCAAAGTCAATATTGGCTCTCTTGTAAGTACCGGAATAAGCGTACCATTTATTTCGAAGGATTCGATCTGTCATCCAGACATATTGGAAAGACAAGAAATAAACAGACTCATCAGCTAAAATAGGACAGTGTAGTAGCTTGATCAAATCGTCTTTGCCGAATTTCATTAAGTCAGCTGGATCAATGATTCTAAATGATCTGTCATACATTTGATCACAGCATGACCTGAATCCTTTTCACATCTCCAAGAAATTAATTGCTTCAAAGAATTTGGAGGAACAGGAGCATGAACCGGGATTTTCTTATGAATTTAGGATGTTGATAGACTCTTATTTTCATCGGAGCTTTAGTATTTTCATCAATTCTTGTAGAGTTATCAATCACCTTTGATTTAGCATTTTGAAGTCCTTGAAATTTGTTTTCATCTCCCTTCGTATCATAGATCTCATTAGTTCAGCTTCGCTATAGTAGCTTTCATTAAAGAATAGAGCTTTTCCCATGGAATAAAGATCAGCAGCACGTAGAGTATGGAAGTCTTGAGTGCTCTTCAGATAATCAATTTCTCCATTCTTTCTCTTATAACATAGAACTTTTTCTCGCCATCATAACCCCAGCTAATAACCTGAGACATTTCACCATATTTTTGTTTCGGCTTTGATATAAACAAAAATGAGCTTTAGTAGGTGGTGGTGGTGCTTTAAACTATAAACCTCCTCTAGTGTAGAAAGCAATTTGTCCAGTAGAATCTTTCTGTGTTGAAACAGTAGGAGTTGAACCACTCACAGTCTCAGTTGGAATTTCACCTTCTTCAAGATTGATATCTTTGAATAAATCCTGTAAGTTGTTACCAAATATCTGTATACTCATTTTCATCATCCAAATCATCAAACAAGTCAAGCTCTTCTTTACAGCACCAGTTGAAGATTGTTGGAATGAGTAAAGCTCTTTTCGTGCAAACTTTTAGTATCAGGGTCAAGTGGATCATATCCTTCTGGATCACTGGCACTTGGTCGAGTGACATTATCAGTGCTAGTATCACCAGTTGGATTAGAAGATAATCCTTCAACATCACCTCCATCATCATCATCATTATTATCATCATCATCTCCTCCATCATGTCCACCATCATCTCCACCATCATCATCATCATCATTATTATCATCCTCATCATCATTATCATCATCATCTTCTAATCACCATAATCAATCAAATCTTCATCATCTTCTTCAGTAACAACAGGAAGAGTCATCATATGTTCAGGTTCAACAAAGCAGTGGATGTACCAGCTTCAGTGACATGTACCTCAGAAGTAATTGGAACTTCTTCAGCAACACTAACACTTGGCTGTCTCTCAGAAGTTTGAGCTTCAGCCACCTGTTCTTCCTCTTCAGAAATATTTGCAGGAGATGGGCTTGGTGAACGCCTGCTCGTCTCACCAACCATAGTCGTAGATCGAATAACTGGTGGTTGATGGAAATATGTCTGAGAAATAAACTCTCTAAGCTCATTCAACTGTCTTTCCAACCCTGAAGAATAGTCAAACATACTTTTCATTTGTTGCTCCAGAGAGACTATCCTTGTATCTTTTATTGCAGAGTCAAGATGAATCATGTTAATCATTTTAGTCTTTTCTTCATTGTCTTTTCTTAATTCAGCAATCAGCTTGACATTTTCGAAGCTTTCTTTCTCCAAATTCTTCACTCTTTCTTCTAAAGTTATAGAATGAGGAGCACTGTTGGATTCTTCTCTTTCTTGGAAATCTGGAGGAGTATTCAAAACGTATCTACATCAAACTCCAGATTTTCTTGTCTTGGAGGAGTGGTAAAACCAGATTCAGGAACATTGGCTGATTCAGAAACAGAATCGTTTCTGTCTTAGTAGCAAAATAGTCACATCAACAAGCTGCTCTTGTTTAGTTTCAGAAATAATCACATGTGTTCGTGGTTTCCTAGGAATACCACCTCGTCCTCTTTTCCTGGCTGGGAAATCTTCCTCCTAGCCATTCGTTTGCGCCTCATAGATGTACTAGGAGACTCCTCAAGGATGTTATCAGTATCCCTATCTTCAACATTGATTCTTGAGGAAGTTGGAGTAGAAGTGTCTGATCAGTTTGAATCACATAGGGAACATTCCCTATCTGATCACTAGCAGTCTCTGAACTAGAAGCAGAATGAACAACACCTTCCATTCTTTCTTCATTCATCGGCTCATCCTCAAACAATCTTTCAATCTCATCATCAATGTCATTTCTAGCAGCAGACGCAGAAGTGCATGGCTTCTTCAGTTTGAACATCTCCTCCTAAATCACCAACATCTTCTTCTATCTCAGAAAATTTGCCAATCTTAGCAAAACTTTCTCCTGAGCATATGTTTCCTCTTGCTCCAGTAAGATTTGAAAAATCTCCTTTTTGATTGTCTGAACCACATATTTTGGAGACCTCAGAGTGGCAAGCTCAGGATAGGCGTCATTAATCACTAGCTGAATAAATCAGGGATACATGATAAACTTCCTTCCCAGATTAGCTGTGGCATTTTTCTGCATCTCCTGAAAGATTACTCTAGAAATACTGAATGGAAGATCATCCACCAGGGATACTAATAAGGATCCAAACACAGCACTCAGACTGTCCATCCCAGCCTTCAGATTGCTCAAACAGTGAATAACCATGTGAAATAGATACTTCCAGTACGGTGGCAACCACTTCTTCTCCAAACTAGGATATCTGTACTCGTATCCCATCCGAGTTAGACAATCAATAACTACATCACCATCCAATCTTGTTGGAGCACCCTCTTGGTCATCAAAAGTAGAACTCTGTTCAGTATAGTTTGGGAAACAGTCACTCTCTTATCCTTGACTGTAGCAGTGATGATTTGATTTCTAGCTTGGTCTTTTTCCAGAGCAAGCAGTACTCCAGAAAGAATCGAACAACTCAGAATATATAGTTGGATCAGCAGAAATGGCATAAACGATGCGAGAATTCTTCAGCCCTTCTATCATCGATGCGAAAAGTTCCTTTCCCTCAGGAACATCATCTAAGTATGCTACGTAGTTATGATTTTTGTTAAAAATCATTTGAGCCATCTGTAATGTCACAAACAAACAACATTAGACCATTGAAATAACTTAATCACACATAATGAAATTTGAACACTTAGAAAATTTTCATCATTCGAATTTTCTTTCTTGTGAATATAACACAGTTAACACTTAGAATATTTTTAGAATGTAAGTGTTTCAATCGTGTGAAAAAGAAATTTTCAACACTTAGAAAATGTTAGCAATTATGCGAAAGTCAAATTCACAAGAAAAATTAATTCAAACAAACGCCGAAAACATGATTCACGCGAGAACATTTTTCACGCGAAAATAGGTTTCACGCGAAAAAAGCTTTCTCACGCGAAATCTCCTTTCGCAACTGTTCAGTTACTTGTGCGATTCGCACAGCCCAACTTCAAATTAACTGTCCAAAACATGATTTTAATCCATGAAAATCATTCCCTCACTGTCGCCTAGGTCCAATATGTCGATTTCATCTTTCAATTTCAACATTTAAGTTTATTTAGTTGATTTTATTTTAAAGTTGTTTAGTTTCCCTTTGCATTTCATCGCTATTTAACCATAACAATCATGTTATACCTTTAAATCACACTGTGATTGTAATGTGAACGAAATGAGAATCAGAACAACAAGCAAGAACGAAATGATCTCTGAAATTTTGATTTTAAGAAGGAAAGTGAAAGGGTTTTCGGATGGTTTTTTGTGCGAAAAGTAATTTCGTTTTGAGCCACTGTGATATTTAAACCCCAGATAATTCACGCGACAAATCCTTTCACAAGACAAGTTTCGCGTGACAACACAAATTCGCGCGAGATGAAACTTTTCAATTTTTTTAACTTTTTAAAATTTTTCTTATTTTTCAAACTTTCAACCTTTTTATTCTCAATTATTTATGTCAACAGAATGTTTTATTTACCAAGTGACCAATTAATTTAATGAATCTTCAATTTTCAAAATTTATTTGTTATTTATTTGTCTTAAAAAGTGAAACAACACAGAAGTAAAATGAAAAACCACTACACACAAAATAACAAAGTAACAAAAATAATGAAAAAAATTAAAGAATCAAGATCGGATTTGTTTATTAATCAATATTGTTTTGTAAGAATTTTCATAATGAGATCATATAGTTCTTTGTCAAGTTAAGACTCTATCCGGCTTTTATTTAAAATAACTGGTTAAGTTGATTGTCAATATCTTTTGTCCTTTTAAACTTATACTTCAGGTTTTACTTAGAAAATAAGGAGTGATATATATCATGTTTTGTATTGATTTAATATAATTCAGTGGATCCCACAATCAGAACTTCTGTAAAATAATTATTATCCTTCAAGATACTGTTGAGATTTCAAGTCACCCCAATTTGACTTAACCATGCATTGTTTATCAGTGATACCGTTTATTTATTCCTAAAATATAGCTATTTGAGCATAACTAGCCTGAGAAATATCTCTTAACACGGAATATTAACAAGTTTAAGGACTTACTAACAGCCATCCGGACTTACGTCTGCCTTAGGACTTACAAGCCATCCGGACTTACATGCCCCATCTTTTGATTTTGCCTTCCATGATCAGAAATATTCTCAAAATAGAAAATAAATACCATATAGTATGTATGTCTTTAGACATATCTTTTGATTTGTTGTGCTTATTGGCATCTTATATCCTATATGGCCTTTTATCATCTTTTTGCTCAATTATTTGCTCAACTATTTTTCTTTTTGTATTTTATTTCTTTTGTCTTTTTTGTATTTTCTCTTTTATATATATATATACATAGTTATGATAATCACTGAATCAAACAAATACAGGCTTGAGTATGACAAGATTATACCTCTCAGTCTGTGGTAGAACATTTTTTGACATTGTCACAGAATCCTGATATGTTTCCCACTAAATCATATCTCTTCAATGTAACATCCGTCATTTTACGATAGTTAAAAAAAATAACAACAATAATAATAATTATAATTATAATAATAATAACAATAATAGTAATAATAATAATAATAATAATAATAATAATAATAATCATAATAATAATAAATGGTTAACATGTTAGATTTAAACTAAACTTAAAGTTAAGGGGGTATTATGTAATTTTATAAACTTAAAATAAAAAGTTTTGCATAAAATACTAACTTTAGGAAACCTCAGGGACCATTTGTGTAAATATTTTAAAAAAAAACCAACTGCTTTCTCCCTTCGCGATTCCGGCCGGAGCCGGCCAACTCCGGCCGCGGCTCCGGCCAACCCCCAAACCACCGCATTACTTTGTTTCGTGTTGCCAAATTACACCAACATGATCGTGGGTCCATTTCGAACCTAACCCCCAAAACAATTTAAAAATGGAGTAGACTAGTGCGATCCCGATTCCAGCCATGTTTTCGGGACCTTTTTCCAGCAATCGATCGCACTAACGATTATAATAAGTCAATTGAACACGCACTAACGAGCTTATATCTGTCTTCAATCAATTTCCACTTCCAATTACATCTAAAACACTACAAACCACCACTTTCGACAACCTCTCTTCTTCGCGACCTGCAACTCAACAAAAACCCATGTTCGAAGCGCTATTAAACCGAATTGATAGAGGGCTTTGCATCAAGAACATCATACGAAGCTAACCTCAAAGTTAATTGAGTTATCATCAATGTTTGAACCTCGAACCAACTTTATCTTGGTCGCGGCTTTACTATTCACCATCTTCATCGAATTGAACTCAATAACGTGAGTTTCACATATCCACACACTCGTTTTCATTCAGGGATCAAAAGCCTTATGGTTAATCCGAGTGATTTCATCGAATCGATCTTCGATTTGAGGCTAAATCGTTCTAGGGTTCATATGGATTTGGGGGTTAATTCTTTTTAATGTTTTAACATTTAAAAGGGAGCATTTAAACAGATGTGGACTGTAGTCCAGCTGGTAATACGCGGTCACCATGAGCAGGAGGTCCCGGGTTCGAACCGGGCCTCTGCCATTTTTGTGTTTATTAGTTTTCCTAATATTTTTCTTATTCAGAAATTTATATTATATTGTTAAATCATAATAAAAATTATGTTGTTAACTAAATTATTTCAGAGAATATTAAGTTAATTTTTAAAAGGTTTTATAAACTTATAACTCATAAATTTATTAAACTTTTAAAGAATGAAAAGGTTATAAAACATTGTTAAGTCTTTTATATATTACAAATATAATATAGTCCAAACTTGGATTATTTTCAAAACACTTCAAACCTACATATTACAAATACTTTAAATGTTTAATCATATAAATGATTATTTAAATAAATATTTAAATAATTAATTATACATTTAATCATTTCATGTCATATTTATTTTATATTCTCTAAACTTTTTATTTGAACTCTTGAAGCCTATAACACAACATATTATACTTCATTTTTATTACTAAAATCTCGTATTATAAGATTTTTACAATAAATAATTTTAAAGTTCAAAACTTTATAAAATGATTTTAAATAATTTTAAAGTCATTTAAATAAGTATATAATTAATTCTCTTTATCAATAATTAATTATTAAATTAATTATTTCTTTTCAAACTTAATTTCTATTAACTTAAACTGTTGAGACCTTTTTAATCCTTCTTGGACTTATTGATTTATGATATCTTCATTAACCCAAAACGTAAACGATTCATTATTTATTTAATTATTTAAACCCCCAAATCCCAATTGAAACCCTAGTTCATGTGTAACTATTAATCTTATTATTAAACTTAATCTTGGAATCAATACATTTAGGTGCTTGTAAAAGAATCCGTTGGAGCATCGTTAATTCTTATAATTCTCTTATATACTTATACGTCAAGGTGAGTTTTTCTTGCCCCTTTTTACTTTATTTCACACCATTTTGGGGTGAAACATGATACTTATACATTACACACTTATAAACGTTTGAGACTTGTAAAGCACTTGCAATTTATCTTTATATCTTGTCATGGTTATTTGTATGTTGTAAGTGATTATATGAGATACATAGTTTGTTACAATCATTAACTATTGCTAGCCTGGCGACGTCTTAGATCTTTGGGCCTGACAAGCCTATTTGGTGCTAAAGTCGATGAACTGCCGACTCCTAGGAGCCGTATGCTTGTGCACTAGGGAACCAAATACACTTAGCCAATCTTATATACTTGTAATCAAGTCGAGGTTTGATTGTAAAGATATGTGTTCTATAACCTTACTAGCTTATAACCTATGACATGAATTGCTACTTATAATCTTTTCATATTATGTATGAAAACCTTGGAAACTCACCAACTATTTTTAGTTGACCTTTTATTTTTATCATGTTTCAGGTAACCCCCAAGTTTAAAGTGGTCTTTTGAAGCTTGCAATAAAACTAGGATGTGGACCTAGTTAAATAAATGAAATGTTATGTTATGTTTGATATTTGCTTGAATGTATTTCATGATTGAGACTTATGTTGTAATTCCTGTTGAAACTATAAATTTGAATATTTACATTTAAACATAGCGTTATGTGGCTGTGAACAATCGTAACTCTCACGCCTCGACGATTCCGCCGTCAAGGTTGGGGTGTGACAGATTGGTATCAGAGCCCGTAACTATAGGGATTTAGGTTATTAGAAATGGTGACCTAGACTAGCGTATGCATGAACCTTATAGTATTATACTTTTGTCTTGTAAATTACATGGTTTGCATGCTACATAATGCTATGCCTTTTGTGCAACTTGATGCCTTAGCATAGGATTGCCTTAGGTATGCTTAAACTTAGTTACTTGTCTCCCTAAACTTATCTTTGACTCTCCCCGAACATAAAACCTCTCAATCTTACGTGGAATCGTATACTATTACTTATGATCTGGATCTTTAGACGTATGTCTAATCTATATCAATCTCATCAAGGTTTTGATTTCATAAACCAAAGAAATTTGTGTGATACATAGACACCTGTATTCTGTATTTCCTGGCAAAAGGCCTACGGGCTAAGGCAAGCGTATTCGTATAAATCTCATTGTGAGACCCGTTACGCTACCTGGGGATTTCTGGGATGAGTGATAAACTATGGTCAAAATACACAAATCTCTAAGGCAAATGAGTCAATTTACCTTGACGTGTCAACGATTCCAAATGGTAATGCGTTACCAAATGGAACCATCCTTTTTGTATCTTAAAAATCCTTGAATCCTTGAACTGGTATATCACCAAAGTTTTAATATTTTCTCATTCTTAACCTAAATAATGTTCCTGTTAATATTGAACCCATCCTACAATTCAACTCTTACGTGTAATGTGTAACGTGTAATAGTATTGAACTCAGCATTTCATGTAACTATCTTCTTATCTTTACCAACGTGAACATGGATTTCAATATACCCAAAGATATTGAGAATCTAAACCGCATGGTCTTTAAAACTTTAAACCGTCACTTATGGTTCTTAAATCCTTTAAGGAGGTGACCCATAACTAAGAACATGCAAATTGTAGGTGAAATTCCTACATCTCGGGATACTTTGTCTAGGCAAAGTGTAAATGGTGATCTGATTTGATCATTGAATCCGTTTACTTTACTCGAAACTCTTGTTATAATTGATCACTTATAAGTACGCGTGTCTTCAATAAGGTTATTGTTGACCTCATATTTGAGAAGTCCATATGTTCCTTTCGATTGTGAATCGAATGTTCACATCTCATTGTGATGTCGAATCATTTTGTCCTTGATTTCGTCTTCCCGACTTAAACCATCCAAGATTTGAATACCATCATAACAAATCCTGTTACCTCGAACTTTGACCTTAAATTTTGTAAGCATGATTTTCCTTTTGTTACATTGATGTAACTTGAAATTTTCTGAAATTCTAAGTGATATCCTTTTCCTTTCATCGTTAAGTCAAACTTTGAACCGTCTGCACTGTGGGAGATGCGAGAGTTTGTAAGTCAATCTATGACTAAAAAACGCTCGTACCTCCTAAACAATTATAACTCATCAAAGCAGGGGTGATTCCCTTACTTTGATGATTCTCTATTCGTTTCGATAAATGGTTTCCAATTGTGTATTTTATGAAATTTCATCCTCTGGATTGGAGTGATTACCTTATCTTGAGAATTGATCCAAGTATTCTCTTTAGAATGGCTTTTCACAAATGACATGATCTCACCAAAATAGGATTGAAACCCGTACTTTGGTGACAAATGTTAATCTTTGATTGTTTCCTTGTTATTATGAAGCTCAATCATCAAGATAGGCGTGAATTCCATACCTTGATGGTAATTTCATTTTTATGGATTGTATTCTCTCAAATGAAACGATCTCATCAAAGTAGGAGTGAAATCTGGATTTTGATGAAGAAGTTCATCCTGTTATATTTTGTATTTTGTAAAACTTCATTGTTAAGATAGGAGTGATTTCCCTTACCTTAATGGTGAGTTATCTCGTCTTATTTCTGTAGATCCTCAACAATGAGTTGGGATCGAACTTTTTGATTGGTAAGTTAATGGTCATATCTTGGGAATACACCATCAAGTTAGGAGTGAAAACCACACCTTAATGACTATTCTTATTTCTTGATCTTCAACATACCATGGTTGTAATCAAGTGACGAGAAGCATGTAGTAACTTGACGGGTGAAACAATGTTAGTGTTTTGACCTATTAAGCCAAAGCATGATCTCTGAACTTGGAAGGAGACCCGATTGTTTTAGGTTGATTTTGATTCCAAGCTTGAAGCATATAAATTCTTAAATCAAATTCTTTCCCTTTATCTTCATATTTTGACTCGATCTAGCTACATCGAACCATTTATTCCTTACTTATCAACTTTCATTTTGAGTTATCATTAAAACCTGATTGCATAATGATAGCTTCCCAAATAACCTTCCTGCCAAATAAAGACATTACTAATTTATGTTTTCCTAGCCACACAAATGTTTCTCAGCTGTGATTATGAGTTTGATGAACCGCGTGTGCAAGCCGTACTTGGAAAGCTACTTGTTTTTTCTTTATCAGTTATATCCTGAATTATTTAAATTTTAATCCAATCGCGAACGTTATCTTCGTTGATCATGCAATTCTTATTATTGTGTCATTTCTTGGACCATCTTTGAACTCCTTATAACAACCTCTAGTAATCTTTCTAATGTTTTTCCCTCAAAACCACATTTATTCTGAATACCCATTACAACGATTTTCCTCATACTATAGTTAATCTTTAATCTTAACAACCCGATACTTGCATCAACATTACTCTAATAACACTTTGAACCCTCATAGACATGAGTGAACAAGAACGATCACCTAGAAACCCGTTAAAGTTACTTGCTTGAGAAGCTCTTATGAATTCCATCCAAACTTAATTCTCATGTTCGTTAAGCCTAGTCCCGTATCGATCTAATGTATGGTGTTTCACACATGACAAAAAAAAATTTTTTAACCGTATTGAACCGTTTGAAATACAAACGTTTATCAATTAAAAATCTTAAAGGAATTACTTGCACACCTTGTCAAGGACATATAAGATTATAAACGGTGAAACTTAACAAACTTAAGAATCATAGTCAAACTTATTGAATTTAAACACTCCCAAGAGTGCACTCATGAACACAAAATGACATCTAAGTCTCCTCATAACCTTAGAATTTATTTCTCATGATTAAATTTCAGGACGAAATTTCTTAAAGTAGGGGAGACTGTAACATCCGTCATTTTACGATAGTTAAAAAAAACAATAATAATAATAATAATAATTATAATAATAATAACAATAATAGTAATAATAATAATAATAATAATAATAATAATAATAATCATAATAATCATAATAATAATAAATGGTTAACATGTTAGATTTAAACTAAACTTAAAGTTAAGGGGTATTATGCAATTTTATAAACTTAAAATAAAAAGTTTTGCATAAAATACTAACTTTAGGAAACCTCAGGGACCATTTGTGTAAATATTTAAAAAAAAACCAAACTGCTTTCTCCCTGCGATTCCGGCCGGGAGCCGGCCAACTCCGGCCGCGGCTCCGGCCAACCCCCAAACCACCGCATTACTTTGTTTCGTGTTGCCAAATTACACCAACATGATCGTGGGTCCATTTCGAACCTAACCCCCAAAACAATTTAAAAAATGGAGTAGACTAGTGCGATCCCGATTCCACCCATGTTTTCAGGACCTTTTTCCAGCAATCGATCGCACTAACGATTATAATAAGTCAATTGAACACGCACTAACGAGCTTATATCTGTCTTCAATCAATTTCCACTTCCAATTACATCTAAAACACTACAAACCACCACTTTCGACAACCTCTCTTCTTCGCGACCTGCAACTCAACAAAAACCCATGTTCGAAGCGCTATTAAACCGAATTGATAGAGGGCTTTGCATCAAGAACATCATACGAAGCTAACCTCAAAGTAATTGAGTTATCATCAATGTTTGAACCTCGAACCAACTTTATCTTGGTCGCGGCTTTACTATTCACCATCTTCATCGAATTGAACTCAATAACGTGAGTTTCACATATCCACACACTCGTTTTCATTCAGGGATCAAAAGCCCTATGGTTAATCCGAGTGATTTCATCGAATCGATCTTCGATTTGAGGCTAAATCGTTCTAGGGTTCATATGGATTTGGGGTTAATTCTTTTTAATGTTTTAACATTTAAAAGGGAGCATTTAAACAGATGTGGACTGTAGTCCAGCTGGTAATACGCGGTCACCATGAGCAGGAGGTCCCGGGTTCGAACCGGGCCTCTGCCATTTTGTGTTTATTAGTTTTCTTAATATTTTTCTTATTCAGAAAATTTATATTATATTGTTAAATCATAATAAAAATTATGTTGTTAACTAAATTATTTCAGAGAATATTAAGTTAATTTTTAAAAGGTTTTATAAACTTATAACTCATAAATTTATTAAACTTTTAAAGAATGAAAAGGTTATAAAACATTGTTAAGTCTTTTATATATTACAAATATAATATAGTCCAAACTTGGATATTTTCAAAACACTTCAAACCTACATATTACAAATACTTAAATGTTTAATCATATAAATGATTATTTAAATAAATATTTAAATAATTAATTATCCATTTAATCATTTCATGTCATATTTAGTTTATATTCTCTAAACTTTTTATTTGAACTCTTGAAGCCTATAACACAACATATTATACTTCATTTTTATTACTAAAATATCGTATTATAAGATTTTTATAATAAATAATTTTAAAAGGTTCAAAACTTTATAAAATGATTTTAAATAATTTTAAAGTCATTTAAATAAGTATATAATTAATTCTCTTTATCAATAATTAATTATTAAATTAATTATTTCTTTTCAAACTTAATTTCTATTAACTTAAACTGTTGAGACCTTTTTAATCCTTCTTGGACTTAATTGATTTATGATATCTTCATTAACCCAAAACGTAAACGATTTATTATTTTATTTAATTATTTAAACCCCCAAATCCCAATTGAAACCCTAGTTCATGTGTAACTATTAATCTTATTATTAAACTTAATCTTGGAATCAATACATTTAGGTGCTTGTAAAAGAATCCGTTGGAGCATCGTTAATTCTTATAATCCTCTTATATACTTATACGTCAAGGTGAGTTTTCTTTGCCCCTTTTTACTTTATTTCACACCATTTTGGGGTGAAACATGATACTTATACATTACACACTTATAAACGTTTGAGACTTGTAAAGCACTTGCAATTCATCTTTATATCTTTTCATGGTTATTTGTATGTTGTAAGTGATTATATGAGATACATAGTTTGTTACAATCATTAACTATTGCTAGCCTGGCAACGTCTTAGATCTTTGGGCCTGACAAGCCTATTTGGTGCTAAAGTCGATGAACTGCCGACTCCTAGGAGTCGTATGCTTGTGCACTAGGGAACCAAATACACTTAGCCAATCTTATATACTTGTAATCAAGTTGAGGTTTGATTGTAAAGATATGTGTCCTATAACCTTACTAGCTTATAACCTATGACATGAATTGCTACTTATAATCTTTTCATATTATGTATGAAAACCTTGGAAACTCACCAACTATTTTTAGTTGACCTTTTATTTTTATCATGTTTCAGGTAACCCCCAAGTTTAAAGTGGTCTTTTGAAGCTTGCAATAAAAGTAGGATGTGGACCTAGTTAAATAAATGAAATGTTATGTTATGTTTGATATTTGCTTGAATGTATTTCATGATTGAGACTTATGTTTGTAATTCCTGTTGAAACTATAAATTTGAATATTTACATTTAAACATAGTGTTATGTGGCTGTGAACAATCGTAACTCTCACGCCTCGACGATTCCGCCGTCAAGGTTGGGGTGTGACATTTAATTCAAGTGTAATCACTCAATTATGATCTTTTTATTTCTGAAAGCAAAGCCTATCGACACATCAATCATAATCCAAGTCTATTCGTATTTAAGCCTTTGAAAGTACTTGGACTCTTTTAGAACTTTGTAATATCATTTCTCATTTCAGTATGAAAATTTCTTTTCTTTTCTTTTCTTTTATGTTTCAATCCTTTGATCTTAACTCCCCCTAAAACCAAAAATATTTTTCACAACGTGTTTTCTAATTTTCTCCCCTAAAATTATGATTGTCTTTTGAAAGAAAAAGAAACAATTGCAATTTTATTTGTTATTTAACAAAAGTGAAAAATCTTTTTGTGAAGATTCATTAAACTAATCTATCCAAAATTAATCATTCCCAATGATTGCACAAGGAAATCAATCGAGAATGATCAAATGCCTTGGTGAATAAGTCGGCAATGTTTTCGATTGACGGCACTTGTTTTGAATGAATAAGTTTTCGATCAAAACAGTCACGGATAAAATGGATGCGGATATCAATGTGTTTAGTTTTGGAGTGTTGAATGGGATTTTTAACAATGTTCAGAACTGCCGTGTTGTCACACCAAATGGTGTGTCATAGATGTTAAGACCATAATCGAGAAGTTGTTGTTGAATCCAAACAAGCTGGGAACAACAGCTCGATGCAGCCACATATTCAGCTTCGGCAGTGGATGTGGATACGGTGTTCTGCTTTTTACACTTCCAGAAATGAGTCGGTTACCCAAGAATTGACATCCTCCTGTAGTCGATTTCCTGTCTAAATTACAACCATCATAATCACTGTCAGTATAAGCAAATAAATTAAAATCAGAATTTCGAGGATACCAAAGACCAAGTTTGGGTTGACCCTTGAGATACTTGAAAATCCGCTTGACGGCTTTCATGTGTGATTCTTTTGGATCACTTTGATAGCGGGCACACTGACAAATAGGGAACATGATATCCGGCCTGCTTGCAGTGAGATACATTAGAGAACCAATCATTGATCTGTACAGATGTTGATCAACAGATTCGCCTAATGGATCTGGAGTGAGAGTAGGACGAAAAGACATAGGGGTTGGAGCAACTTTGGAGTCTTGAAACTTGTACTTCTCAATAATAGTCTGAACATATTTTTCTTGATGAATGAGAATACCAGTTTCAGATTGATTAAATTGGATACTCAAGAAAAATGAAATTTCTTCAAGAGAGCTCATCTCGAATTTCTTCTTCATTACTTCTTCAAACTTCGTGCACATACTATCATTTGTAGATCCAAAGATGATATCATCAACATAGATTTGAACCAGAATGATGTCATCGCCTGATTTACGAATGAATAAGGTTTGATCAATTGCGCCTCGTGAATAACCATTTGCAAGCAAATGTTCAGTCAGAGTTGCATACCAAGCACGAGGTGCTTGATGTAAACCATATAATGCCTTATCCAACTTGTAAACATAATCAGGATGATCTGGGTCTTCAAATCCTGGAGGCTGACAAACATAGGTTTCTTCCTTCATTTCTCCATATAAAAAGGCAGTTTTAACATCCATCTGATACACCTTGATATTCATGTATGAAGCAAAGGCTAAGAATATACGTATTGCTTCAAGTCTTGCAACTGGAGCATACACTTCTTCATAATCCAATCCTTCAACTTGATAAAATCCCTGCACCACAAGACGTGCTTTGTTCCGAACTATAACACCTTTTTCATCCGTCTTGTTTCTGAATATCCACTTTGTTCTAATCGGAAGCTTATCCTTTGGAAGTTCGACAAGATGCCAAACATTCAGCTTCTTAAATTGCATCAACTCATTTTGCATTGCCTCTATCCAACTATTTTCCTTGAGTGCCATTTCAACATTCTTGGGCACTATTTGCATAGAAAGCAAGCATAAAGGCATGTGTTGATTGCTCCTGATCGACTTCTGGTAATGACTCCTTCATGCAATGGACCAATGATTGCTTCTGTTGGATGAGTTTTATGTATTCTTAATTGAGGAATATCATCTGCAACCATCCCATCTTCCAAATTAGTAATGTGTTCAACATTGTCAAGAACTTCTTCAGATTGTCTAGATTGATACACAATATTTCTTCAAATGTGTCATCTGAAATAGGATTTTTAGAAGCAGTAGACATATTTGGAGATTCTTCAAAGGGAACTTGAATGACTTCTATTGGTGTATCCATAGTTTCTGAAGAAGATGAAGATAATGGTGAACTCAATGATTCTTCCAACTCCTGATTGAGAATTTGTTCTGAAAGAATATCTGATAACTCAGAACATTCAGATACTTGCACAGAAGCTGTAGGAATAGCCTTGGATGATGAAGAAATTGCAGAATCATCAGATATAATAGATGGAAGTTCCTCAATGATTTTGTTCTCCAAAGATATAGCTTGAGAATTAGAATCTGCAGACAAAGGTTTAGAAATTTTAAAATTTATGAACAAAGATTCATAATCATAAACCCATGAAGGAGCTGAACCTGCATCAGTTATGTTAAGCACGTGCCAATCAATGTTAAATGACTCAATTATTTATCTAGTTCTTTTTATTATAAACTCGATATGCAACCTTATTGGAAGCATATCCTACAAAGTAACATTTATCAGCCTTTTCAGAAAATTTTGAAGTTAATTCAGTTGTATGCAACAAAGTGCAGCAACAACCAAAGGCTTTAAAATATTTAACTTTGGGTTTGTGTTTATAAAATATTTCATACGGAGTCATATTTAATCTTTTATTGATTAAAACACGATTCTGAACATAACATGCAGTATTACTGCTTCAGCCCAAAAGAACAAAGGTAATTTGGCAGCAGATATCATTGTTCTAGCAGCTTCAATTAATGTTCTTTTCCTTGTTTCTGCAACCCCATTCTGTTGTGGAGTGCCTGCAGCACTGAATTGTCTAGCAATTCCCTTGGATTCACAATATTCGTTCAACGTTTGATTGCAAAACTCTGTTCCATTGTCACTTCGGATGCTTTTTACCTTTTTATCTGTCTGATTCTCCACCAAATTAATGAACTTGATCAAAAGGTGTGGAGTCTCATCCTTAGATGCTAAGAAAAACACCCAAGTAAATCTAGAAAAGTCATCAGTAACAACCAAATAGTAAGATCTCCGACCCAAACTTAAAACACTTACTGGACCGAAAAGATCCATGTGTAAGAGTTGTAAGATTGATTCGATTGAGTTGTGTGCAATTGGTTTGTGAGGAATTTTATGTTGTTTACCCTTTGAACATGACAAACAATGTTTATTTAATTGAAATTCTTTTTCGGGTAAACTAATGACATGATTTCCACGTACCAGTTTGTTCATATTTTTAAGATTGACATGTCCTAACCGACGATGCCATAACATGGAATCATTCTCCGAGGCTTTGGATAATAAGCAAGAAGCGGTTACCAAAGAAGTAGAACAATGCATATCAAGAAGATATGTGTCATTGTCTCTCGGAGTCCTCATCAAAACCCATTCCTCAGGAATAACAAAACCCGGTTTTATGATTAAGCATTCTTTGTTAGTGAAGTGTGTAGAATATTGTTTGTCACAAATTTGAGACACACTTAACAGGTTATGTTTAATTCCTCAACAAAGTTAACATTTTCAAAGCTAAGGACACCATTAGTAACTGTACCACGCTTAGTTATTCTTCCTCCTTTATCTCCTGCGAAAATCACTCTTCCACCATTATAAGACTGAACATCTTGTAGTAAAGATAAATTCCCAGTCATATGTCATGAACAACCGCTGTCTACATGCCATAGGCTTTCAATAGTCTTTTGCGGTTGTCCCTGCATAAGTAAAAAACTTACTTAGCTTTTGGTACCCAAGTCAAACACGACTTGAGCACATTCTGTGTTGCAGTTAGACAAAAAGATTTGAGATTGTTATATTTGTCTAGCACATCAGTGTTTTCATTCACATTTTGCAATTTGATTTTATCTTTTAAATCATTTTTCAGATTCTTGTGCTTTTCGACATTATAAGCATTATCAACTTTTGATTTCATTTGTTTTGCAAATTTTCCACGAGTGAAAAACATTTTTCTATTGTGAGCAATAGAATTATGAAATCGTTGTTTGCTTAATGATTTTTGTCGAAAAGGACAATTATTTGCTAAATGATTTATGTTTCCACACTAATAACATTTCCTTTGTTTTGTGTGGAAAACAAACTGTGGATGATAATTATGGAAATTGTCATAAAAACCAAAGTCAGATTGACTTTTTGGTTTAACATTCTGCACAGTCTCTCGAATCTTTACTTCATTTGATAATTGCTTGTTCATCTTTTGCAAATTCGAGGAAATTGTTGAATTATGATCACTTTTGATATGAGATTTAGCAGCTGTGACTTTTGGAACTGATGCTGCTGGAATAGGACCAGTCTTAGAATTTACTGGAGTAGGACCAGGCTTTGATATACGAATGGATGCTGGAAAAGGACCAGGCTTTTGAATTTTCAGATTGGATGAAGAAAGAGCATTCACTTGCAAATCTGGGCTACAAATATCTTGGTTCACAAGGTTAGCATTATGATGAAGTTTATTTTTAAAGAATCGAAAATTCGTTTCTTTAAAAATATAATCTTCATTTTCAATTAAACCTTTAGAAACAAATATATTTTAAAGTCCTTTTCAAGTTTTGCTTTTTGATTTGCCCTCTGATTTGCATTCAAATTACATATATTATTTGATTTAATCTCATTCAAATCAACAATCTTTTCATTTCTTGACAAAGTTTGATTACAACCAGATCTTAAAGCATTTACATTCTTATTTTTCAAACTTTCACTTTCATTTTCACTCTCACTGTCACTCTCCAACTCTTCAACCAAACCATCCACCTTCACATGATCTGCACAGAAATTTTCAGTTGATTGTTTAGGTTTAGTTATTATGATAGGATCAACAGAAAGATTTACTTTAACTGAGGGTTTTAAGTCTAGGGATGGAGAAAAACCTATCCCATAGCTCATATCAGAATCAGAAATGACATCAGATGAAGGTAAACATGAATAATCATGATTAATTAGATGAGCAATGTTTGAAAATCCAACACCGCATTTTCCTCCTTTTATCTTCTGTGTCATTTATGACTTGATAATCCCTTCAACCATAGTTGATGAAAGTTCAAATTTTTCAACAGTCAATTTAGCCGAGGCTAGTTCACTGTTAAGTCTATTGATTTCTAAGGCGAGTTCATTATTTCTATTTGTCAAATCATTATTTGTACATTCTTTATCATGAAGATTTAATTGTAAGTTGTAAACCGTTTTATTTAAACCATCAAGTTTTTCTTTAAAAATCTTTTCATTTGACTTATGTTTTCGAGCTTGATATTGAAGGTTTTCAACTTCCATTATCAAGTTCTCATTATGAACTCTATACCTTTGAACTTTCTCAACACAAGAATTTGAACATAAGTCATCATATACCTTTGGTTCTGAACTTTCTCCTTCAGTGTCTTCAGCCTTCTTTACCATGAAAGCCTTCATGGTCTCAACTGGTTCTTCCACTGGAGCAACATCAACAGTCTTTAAATCATCACAATTGCATTTGACTGGAGGCTCAACAGTATACTCTTCAACCGCTATCCTTTTCTCAGCAACTTTCTCATCCTGTTCTTTCTTCTCAACTTTCTCTTCACAGTTAACTTCTTCTTTCTCTTCTTCAACTTCTTCCTTCTCCTTTTCAACTACCTCCTTCTCTTCTTCTTTCTCAGCAAACAAGCCTTCCATTAGATCATCAGAAACAAACTCAGCAAATAGATTTTCCTCTTCTTCATGTTCAGTAACAATCTTGGCAATTAAAGCAGTAGACAATTTCAGATCAAGAGCTTCCATTTGGTCTGACCAGTCATAATCTGCATCAGTTTGTGAAACCAACGCTTTGTTACCACCAGAAGTACTTGCTTTGTCTTTCTTTGATTCAATCTCCACTGTCACCATTCTTTTTGGGCCTTCAGCTTGACCAGACTTGGGTTCTGTACATTCTCTAGCAAAATGACCTGGTTTGTCACAGTTGTAACAGCTCAGGTTGGATTTGTCAAAACCAATTTTGCTAGAGTTGTTTAAACCAAACATCTTTCTCCCAGTACGTCTAGCAAAGTTCTTTGCCCTGTATACCACCATAGCCATTTGGTACTTGATGTCATTTTCCTCAACATCATCAGGATTGACTTGTTGAAGATCATCAATCAAGACATTAGGAGCAGTGAGTCTACCAGCCATAAAAGCTTCATAGCTTGACATGAATGTAGTGAATAGGGCAAGATGTTCCTCAGCAATCTGGACTGTCTGCTTTGAAGGATGAGAGGTAGCAACATAAGCATGTTGACCACTTTGTGGAGATGGGGTTTGAGGGATTTGTTGATGGATGATAGGGGAATAATGTTAAGCATCTGGAATTTGAATTTGAGGGTTAATTACTGGTTGAATATCAGAAGATGCTGGACTTCCAGTTTGCTGTTGCTGACACATCTGGGTATAACTGACATAGTAATTAGGATTACTAGCCATTTTGGCATAAAGAGAAGTTGCATCAGCACCCAGAGAACTTAAATGATTTGCAGCTCTCTGCTTATCATCCATCGCATATGACTTGATAATGGATATTAAGTCAGTCAGAGAAAGAGTATACAAGTCTTTAGTTCTTTTGATCAGTGTACAGTTGTGATTCCAACTGTATGGAAGTGAGTTCAGCAGCTTTTTATTTACCATGATTGGTTCCAGTGTAATCCCAGCACTCTTCATTTTTGTTACCAGTTTAACAAACCGGGCAATCTGAACATCCAAAGCTTCACCTACAACATGATTAAACATGTTGAACTCTTGATTCAGCATATCCTTTTTACTTTCCCTCATGTCTTTATTGCCCATGATCTGAATTTCTAACGCATCCCATAACACCTTTGCACCTCTGAACTCTTTAAACTTATGAGATATTTCCGTAGTCAAGGCCATGGTAATAGCAGCATAAGCCTTGTCATCAAGCTCTAATCTCTTAATGTCATCTTCATCCCATAAGTGTTCAGGTTTCTGGACCATCTCTCCTTTATCATTCTTGTACAGGGGAATGTAAGGACCATACTTAATCAACCTCCACATCTTTGGTTCAGTATAGATAACATGATTTTCGAACCTGTAAGCCCAATCAACATAATCATCTTCGCTGAGAAGTCTAGGTGGCTTGTTCCCAGTACCAATTTCAGTATCTAGATGAAGAGAAGCAGTAAGGTGTTTCAGATTAGGTGTTGAAGAAGACATGTTGATCAGAAAATCAGAAATCAGATTTGTTGTGCGAGAACAGATTTCGTGCAAGAGCAGATTTCGCGCGACAATGATTTTCGTGCGAGACAACTGTTCGTGCGAGATACCCACTTATACTCCAAGCGAATTCGCGTGAAAAGCAGAATACCTAACTGTGCGAAAAGGTGGTTTTCGCACGCGAAAATTCCTGAAACTTTTCACACAATTGGTTTTCCAATTTGCGAATTTTGCCGATTTTCACCAAAAATTAACTGATTAGTTCTATTTTGAGGTACTTTAGTTCAAGTTAATAAGTGTTCTTTCAATTTTAGGTCCAAATACAATTAATTCAGTCCAAAAGATCACTTTTCTTCAGTTTTTAAGCAGCATAACATCTCAATTTTGAATTCTCAATTAAACAAATGAATAGAAAGATGAAGAATGATCCAAATCAATCAAAAACATCTTCAAATCTTGGTTCTAGAGCCTATTGCTCTGATACCATTTGTAAAACTCAGTCAACTTCCCAAGATGATCAACCAAGATCTCAATCACAATAACGCGGAATGAAATTATGATCGGAAGAAGACAAAGAATGATCAAACAACTTCAATTGATAATCAAAAATGATTACAATCTTGTGCGAAATCGCACAGAGAGAATACAAGCTGAATTGATCTGAAAACTGGACAAACTTATCTACAAAAGCGAAAATTACAAATTTATACTAAAACTATAAGTTCTCGCGCGACAGACTTGTCGCGCGGTTGTGCCTTTCGCGCGGGTCCATCCTCTCGCGTGGAATCAGCTTTCGCGTGAAGTCTGGATTTCGCTTGACTTCTTCTTTTGCTTTCGTTGTTTTGCCGAGCCTTTTAATGGTCTTCTACATTCTCTTCAATCAATTAAACGTAAAAAGATGGGATGTTACAATTTGATTTTTTTAATGGAAATATGACATGTACTTTACACACGAGTTATCAATGAAGAAATATATTCAAATACAAAATATATTTTTGCTACAAAGTATGAGAAGACATAATTAGTCAAAAAAGTCACAAAAAATTATATCTCACAATCTAAAAAATAACGTTTTTTTATTGTGTAATTTATGAAAGACCCAATGACGTCATTGTGTCATTATGAAAGACACAATGACGTCATTGTGTCATTATGAAAGACACAATGAAATTTATTTTATTTTATTTTATTTTTTTCTGAAAAAGGATGACGAGAGGAACAGAGACTCCGAAGTATTTTTTATAAATTCGATTTAGATTGTGAGATATAATTTTTTGTGAATTTTTTAGTCTCATTGTGTATTCTCACATTTTGTAGAATTTGCACTTTGTAGAATAACTTCACCAATCTAAGAATCCATTTAATAGAAACTACTAAACAAGTATAATATCAAGTATTTAAGATATCTTATACCTATCAAAGAGTCTATGAACCTTTTTCCAACCCATTAGAATGTTTGTTTGAGCTAAGATATTTTTTGAAGCATCTTGTTTTTTTAACCATTTATAAGTGAAATATTGCGATGTTTGTTTGATAATAGATACATGTTATCTACTTATCACGCGTCAACATGTATACTTTTCGCTCAAACCAATATCGGCATACATTGTTTGTAGGATTTTTAGAAAACAAAAATGTTAACCGTCTATTTACGGGAAGAAAGTCAATTTTCTTAGAGGATAAAGATTACATACAATCTTTAAAAGAAAATGCTCAATTTCGTTGTTGCCTATATTTTACACCCATGGGTGAAATCTTACAACTTTACCCACTTACAACGCACAAATGAGTGTTTATAATGATAACATTTTCCTTTCTAATTATCATCCCTATAAATTAAACCTATAAAGTAAGTTAATATATATACATATATATATTTTTTTCCTTTGAAAACATAATGCATTAAAAGGGCTTTTATTATTGAATTGATTAAATTTAGTGCACTTGAATCACATTCAATATCATTTGAAAGTGATCCGGTTCCACTTGAGTCTCATTCCAACTACCATTTACTTTGACTTTACATGCCCATAAAACCAAAATTTCTCGGACATTCGTTCATGGCGTATTTATAATTATATTATTAAAAGAAACAAAAAAATATATATATAATTAAGAAAAGAAAATTACGTAATTTTGTATTTCAAAACAATAACCTAATTAATATTTATTTATTGTTGTTAAAACTTTATTCATGTGTTACTGTTTTATTTGCGTATCACTGTCCCATTCACGAAACTTACATCGGAACTTTCATCTTCGAACTTTTCATCATCAATTGAATCAAAAGATTGTCGGCTTCATCAACAGGAGATGAAAATGAAGTTGGTTTCGGCTTGCTGTTGAAACCCGTTAATAAGGGTTGTATAATGGAGACCATCGTCTCTAGTCGTCATCTCCCCTATATATTGATTCAGAATCACAACCATGACAATCTTCTTATGACAAAGTGACAAATCGAGATGAGGGTAGGGAATCGGATACCCAATGAACCACAGGAGCCAAAGAGCATGTCCATGGTTGGCGAACCTCCGATGTCGACTCCAATCTTTTTTTTTTTGTCAAGGTTGTTGGAGCATAAGGCATAAGAGCATAAACTCTTATGCTCTTATTCAATTACACTCGATTAGGTTAAAGTAATTGGCGGTTTTTGTTTGGTATATAAAAGAGTAATTCTGTCAGTTTACATATTTAACATTTTAAATCAACAAAATCAATATTTTTGAATGAAAATAATAACTTTTTAAAACTTTTGATAACTAGATGGAAAAATAACTTTATAAATAAAAATAACAAATGCACCTAAACCACAGACGAGAAAACGATAATTCACTTTTTTTTTACTCAAGCAACTTTTATATTTTACTTTTGTTTTTAGAACGTAAAGACAAGAGCAAAACTAGACATATTATTAGTAACCAAACAAGGAGACTTTTGTGTCTACTTTAAGAGGAAGATTGTGAAGAGGAAACACGGACCACACGAGGGGGGAGTGGCAAGTGGGTTAGCCATGGCTCACCCTATGCTATGGACAACCCGTGCCATCCTACATTCTTCTGACCATTGCCAGTCCAGACGTGATGCCTCCAATCAAAGTCAAAGGGTCCAATGAGACAAATCCAACTCTTACTTTCTTCAAATCCACCAAGTCAATACTCCATATGATCGAGAACTTATAATTTATTTTGTCTTGAGGTAAAGGACTAACCTGAACCATCTAATGATGTGATTAGTGACTCATAAAATAATGACACTTGAGTGAATAAATAGAATATTACACACACTAAATTAAAAAAGATTAAATTTTAATAATCCAAATTGTATATGTTCACCGATAATAGTCCTTTTTGATCAATAACACTCTTAATTTTTATTTTTATTACCAATGATAATCCTAAACACATAATTATCAAATGTATTTGAACTCGATTTTTACTTGACTTTGCTCACAAAGATAATTATGAATGATATAGAAAAACATACAAGCAAATCAAGTAGAAAATAAATGTAAATCTAATGTGATAGGCCTAAAATGTTAAAATCAATATGATTGATTGACATCTCGTCTTAGAAAAGCTCAGTCGAGCATTGAAGTAGTTCCAAATGTTGTGAAAAAACATGAACTAAGTTACATAACATCACTAACGTCAACACGTTTGTATAAGTTCATTTTACACTACCTTGATCACATTATCTTTATAAGCACATTCCTAAATCTCATTCTCAATTTAGATCATATACAAAATCAACAAACATGCGTGGGCGAAACCACACTATAGACTACAGGATCAAATGACCCGATTGATTTTTGAGTGGGTAGTGTATCGGAAGGTGTGAGCAAACTCGGTTACCCGAGACCAACTTAGTGGTTCACGACCCGACCCGATACCCGAGATGTTTGAAATATAAAAACCGAGACCGTGCCCTACACACCAAAATCGGGAGTCGGTCAGTTACAATTTCGGTTATTCTGTTAATGGTGAAATCCCGAGTACCGATTATTGAGGAAGATTTAATCTCCTGATTTCAACCCCAATTTGGTTCTTTAGATGTTGATTTAAACCAATACCATTTCAGTCTACTAATTTCAGCTCCAAATTGAATCTGTGATTAATTGGTCAAGACATTCATTAAGTGATTCAAAGGCCCGCCTAATGAAGATATTACATATAGTAGCAACTATCGGGTTCATTAGCAGCAAAGGATCACAGATTATGATGGAACAATCTATTTAAGAACAATTATGTTTGATCGCAGATTGGAATTGCTTGCATAGTGTTTATGTCGTCCAACGTAAACATATACTTAATTTAGTTAATCCCGGATTTTTAGGTATTTGAATTCTTATTCTCGGTCGGTAGTAAACACATCAAGTTTTAGGCTTCAATTCCCGATTACCGAACCGATCCCGACATTTGTAAATCAAAGGGACCGAGTACCTACTATAGCTTGCTAGTTCGGTTCGGGACTAGGTACATTATCGGGCCGGTCATCGGTAATTTTCGGTTATACCCAAGATTTGCTTGAAAAATTATATGAAGTCATAGTTTTACAGGAAGTAAACTCACCCATTAGTATTTTTAGGTCTGTAAAATAGCTTAAGTTTGGTCTTGGTTCACTAGTTAAACCAGTGTGGAGATGGATAACCGATCATGTGTTTGACCCTTGCAACCTCTTTTTTCACTGCTTATTAATTTATAACATTAATTTTTACCCTTAATATGCATAAAAACGTTAAACCCTCCCCCCAATCGACCATTACGATCTGTAATATGTTCAAACAACCCCCCCCCCCCCCCCAATCGACCAGTGCTCAATCGCGCAGCCCTTGCCCCCTGCTGCCGTAAACTCCCGCGAGCGGCGGCTAGAACTCTGGCAGGCGGCTATTAGATTCCAACTACAAAGCCCTAATTCATTCGACAATTCAAGCTTTCATGTTTCCTTGTTTTAAGGTTAGTTTTCTAAATTCATTTTTTTCTTTATCTGTCTATAAATGAAGATTCAAACCCTAGATTTTATTTTAGTGATTTTAGTGTTTTCATCGTTGTTGCTATTTGTTATTATATGTAGTTAATTTATTTGGGTGCTTCAAACTAGATTGTGTTCAAGCCCTCGATTTGTGTTTATTAGTTTATCGCAATTCATGAATTGCGTATGCTATATTTAGTTATTTTATATTTAATGATTTTAGTTCTTGTGTAACCTTGAGTTTTAGAGAACTTGAGAGAGATTGAGTGTGGTTTGTTTAAAAAAATACAGACCCTGACTTTTAAGGTATTTTTTTTAATTATCAACACTACTATTTGCCATGAAAGCAATATAATGCAAATCAAGCATGTTATAAGAATCATGAACAATAATAAACATGTATTCACATGGGATTGACTTCACATAATATCAAATTGTTGTAAAGCACATATAGGATAGTCATAATTGTGAATCATGGAATTGTTAATTCTACCTTGTAACATGTTAGTTTTCCAATAATCTAAGTAGAATTTGTATTATTAGATTTTTGAAACTTGTGAATTAGAATTATGATTTAAAATGCTCATACAAACGTACGGACAGGAATTTGATTTTTTTGAACTGGTCGAACCAGCCGGTTCATCCCGAACCGGTGGTCGGACCAGGAAATAAGACCTGTTCGGACAGGAATTTGATTTTTTTTTTTTTTTATGGGTAAAAACGGGATGTTGAACCATAAATTAGTGTGTTAAATAAAAATATAGTTAAGTTTTATATATAACTATAAAATACATATATAAATCATATATAAATTACTTATATTTGATTATATATATAACTATATATACAATATACTATATATATAATTATGACGTCATCCGGTTCTTAAATCCGGTCCAACCGTTACGACCGGTCCGACCGTACTACCGGTCCGACAACCAAACCAGTAAGGTGTCTAGTTCGACGTCCGATCCGGTTCTGAAAACATTGACCAAAACCGCAAATCGTGTGACCCGTCTCTTGACCGCTGATATCCGCCCCTTTGTACTCGCCAGTTTCCCTTCCCCATTAGTTACAAACTAAACTTCCGCCCATGACTTCAAAATTTTAAATTCAAATGTCATGATTTTCTCAACTTAATTGACTAATTAATTATTATTTCTAACTTTTTTAAGAATAAATCCATATACATACACATGTATGTATACAATAATTCTAAAGTGTCTAAACCTTCACCTATCATATGCATTAAAGTAAGAAATTTGACAACGAAAATTCGATTAGCCTACAAAAACACATATGCGAACATGATTGCGTGTATCTTTATGCGATTGTTATCAAAGTAACATGAAGATACAAAATAATTTCTCTCTACGGCTACTCTCACACCAGCCTAACTTACTTCTAATTCTGCACAACATGTATATACCAATTTGCTAAAGACAGGTCTCGAACCCTTAAAATCAAAAGAGGTTCACGACTCTAATTGTAAATAACATTGAAATTGGACCGCAACCACACTCTAGCGAAGATGCAAAATGACTTTATGTTGGGGTGTCAATCGTGTTAGTTTAACGGGTTGGAATGTTGAACAGGAACACGACCCATATTATTATTGGTATAAAAAAAGTTTAGCACCCTATTTAACGCATATTTCTAAGAGGTCAAAATTTAAGATATTTGTTCTTTAATAATATGCGTGCGTCGTTTTCGAAAAGCTTTAAAGTAGATTGTGAACTTTATTTGTAAAATGAATGTTAAAACTAAAGAAAAAAAGACCTCAAAATTATTTACTAAAAGATTTAGAATAATCTACTAAAGCATGTATTATTGAAATGGTGTACGTTTGATCTGGAGTCACTACTGCAGTAACAAGTCTTGTATCGTTGTTCTTAGCGTCTTGCTAATGGTCCATTTTATAATCAATAAATGGTCGTTCTAAATATACATATCATTAAAATAGGTTAAGAGCTCAAGTTTTTACAAGCAAGTCAATCAAAACCCGACTTGTTTTCAAAACAAGTTGCGCCACACAACGCAAGAACTGTTTTTATTTATATCGAGTTTAGATTTATGTCATAAATTACCACCCTTCAATTCGTTCTCTAGTTTCTCTCGATAAACATTGTACAAATAGTTATGCAAGCTAGTGATGAAACACTGTTCCTACACGTGGAGGTGTCGCCTCTACGATCTGCAGTTACTGAACGACGACCGCGGCGTTGACTCGTAGATTGAGTATACTATATAATATATAAATAAATACTATTGATCAGTAGTGACTGATTGGACCCGTTGATGTTCGGGTCGGGTAAGAGAGAGAATAGGGGAGCGTGTTTTCCGGTGCAAGGACGTGTACGACAAGGGTGTAGGGCGCGACACGTGGAGGGTACAGGAGGCGTCTGATCAGAATGGGACGGATTAGATTGAAGGGTATAGGATAGCGAGTGGTAGACGACTGTAGAGGATATATGGGGGATTTTAGTTGGTGCATTAATTAAAGGAAATGGAGGTGTTGCAGGGGTGTGGCGGCGTTTGCAGGGCGCGTGTTTTTATTGTATCCTGAAAACCAACACACACACCCCTCCTCGGACTAAAATAATAACAATCCCTTACCTTCAATAATATTATATAATAATAATACTAATAATAATAATAATAATAATAATACTAATAATAATAATAATAATAATAATAATAATAATAATAATAATAATAATAATAATAATAATAATAATAATAAAATAATAATAATAATAATAATAATAATAATAATAATAATAATAATAATAATAATAATAATAATAATAATAAATAATAATAATATAATATATTATTCTTTTGCCTTGCAAATGATTTTTTCAAAACAAATTTATAACCCTGTTTTAGGATCTACGAGTTATTTTAATTTGGTTTATTTTTCAGTTTATTAGCTGGGATTGCATCGTCGACTAATTTAAAAGAAAGCTTAAAAATGGTTTTTTTTTTTAATTCAACTCAAATCATTTTTCAAACTTAAGTTTTTGCATTCTTCTTATTATTTTAGTGATCTGACTTTAACTATTTTAGCTAATAATCATTGATTATTGCTTAAGGTCACTAGCAACCATCTCGTTTTCACTGTTTGACACATCCGTTTGACACACCGTTTTATATGTTGTCATCTTAGTTTTTCTCCGTATCCTCATTTACTTGTGCAACGGTCGATTTTTTGGGTGTGGGTTCGGTAAATCGCGAGTAAATATTTAGCAGGTCGGGAGGAAGGCGCTAGGGTTGCGGTATTCCCGGTAGGCCCGGTTTTCCCTGGCAATCCCCAACTTCTTCTAGCCTCCACTTTGTGTGGCATTACAAATGATAACATTTGTTCTTTTTAACCTTTGTTTTTTGTATTCTAGTTTATGATTGTTTAGTAAATAATCTTCATAACTTAATCCTGTAAATAAAGAACATTTTGATAGGCTAACTTATGAATATTGTATTAAACGATAAATTATATATACACCTATCTATTTATTTTTCACGTCATGATTTGAATCTTGATTTTTTTAAAAGAAAAAATGTTTGATTTTTATTGTTGAGCCAACAAACCAAGTGGTGATTTATGTTATTTATTTACCAAACGTATCAAAAGGGACGGAAGACTTTGTTTATTTAAGTTGTTTACACTATATGTGGTTAATGTTAAGTTTTTTTTTACCTAAACGAATGGTCATAAGAATGGGTGCATCATGACATCATAAGCTGTCTCGCTCGAATAAAGCAGTTGGTTAGAAGTATTAGAAAAAATGGAGTGAAAATATTAAAAAGAAATGAAAATGACAAAGAGACTTTCCGACCAAAAAGCAAAGTTCCCATTAATGGTAAACATAGGGCTGTTTGGCAGCCTCTTAATCAGCCTCTTAGTGGTTCAGATCCTGAATGGTTCAGCACTTAATGGTTCAGACTGTTTGTTTCACGAGCACATGTCTGAATGGTTAAGACATTTGTCTCTGAATGGTTAAGCATTATACAAATGCTGAATGGTTAAGAGGTCTAATGCTGAATGGTTAAGATCTCTTATCTGAATTGGTCAGACATTTGCCTTTGAATAGTTAAGTGATATACCAGCTCTTAATGGTTCAGACCTCTTAATGGTTCAGCACTTAATGGTTCAGACCTCTTATTGGTTCAGCATTTAATTATTCAGATACTATCAAACAGTCCCTTAGTGTGAACAAGCTCTAAGAGTCTATGATCACATCTTAAGAATAAAATCCACTTAAAAAAGGAAATTCAATTAAAGAGAAACTCCCCATGAGCATCATGGCATGGGTAAAGGAAATGAGGGTGATGCTTGTGTTGAAAATTTATTGATATTATTAATATTAATATGATTATTAATATTTATTTAATAACATTTGTGTGTTAAATGTGATATCTCATAAGTTAGGATTGATATAAGAAACTAATGATATGAAAATTTATATCACATCGGAGGAAAGATAGAATATAAAGTGATTGATATTCTATAGCCTATTGATTATATTGTTTCATAATGTATCATACTGAATGGATTCGCGAACCCTTAACTCGCACACGCACGCGCGGCGTAGGCATGTGAGCACAATGTGGCGGTTGATGTCACACATTGCACTTTGAGCCGCTTAAAAGCCGCCTTAGTATTTTTGAAAGCTTGTTCGAGGGCTTGGTCAGGTGCGACTGACCTTGGTGTGTGTCTGTTCCGTCTGGTTTGAGACAGTTACACCTTGACCGAAATCGATGACAGTTACTAACCAAGTTATTAAACTGAATTGATGACTTTAATAAGCAGTTACGATTTTGAATTAATGGTTGATTGGTTGTACAGTTCGAGTTCATTATATATACTAAGAATACCTCAATAGACAAGACACACCAACACGACTCGAAAATCTATAGTAAATAGGTTTTCTAAATGTCCTTCATCTCTAGTTTATCTTCTATAATCTAGTTCATGTTCTAGATCAATCCTGGTAGGCATCTGCTTCGGCTGTTGTATACTGGAAAACAAAATGAGTTCTCCTGTGCGGCTCGGAATTTGTTTTAAGGGCCCCGTATCTAACACGATACTCAAACTTTTACATTTATGTTCTTTTGTTTCTGTTTATTTTACAATTGTAAAGAGCATTGTAACTTTTGATTTATTCTCCTTTGTATTGCTTATACTAATGAAATCTAGTTTTGTTTAATTTTTATATAAATGGTTCCTATAGCTTGTTAGCGTTCATTTACTTTCTTTTAGATACTAATGAGCGAAAGTAAACGTGTTTAATTAGTTACTTTATGGACAAACATGAATAGAAAAATCTATTCATATTCATAAGTCATTCGTCGTTTAAAGTTAAACGAACAAACACTAACACTCTATAACTTGTGTTTGTTTAGCTATCACCCACTGTATAATATACGACTCAATAAAAGAACTAATTAATAACCAAATTGTTTAATTGAACCTGTTGAGAAACATACGATTTGGTTTTGCTTTTTTATTTGTTTTAAGCATCAAATATTCTTTTTTGAATTTACTCAGTAAGAAGCTAGACTAAACATTACATTTTTAATGATAAAATAAATTTACATCAAAATCGCACCAAGCCTCCCATATCAATAGCCAACATTTACCTCTATTCTTTACTCATAAGAAAGAATCTGATATTTAAGTTGTAGGTTTTCACATTCCAATTACACCATGAACTCCTAAGTGATGTAAAAATAATTGAGCAGATCACTAAAAGTGTTTATGGTATTCAAAATTGAATCCTATACAAAGCATATCATCAGTATTTATAAACCCCTAAACCTAACCAATTCCCCTCATTATATGGAAGAGATGAGGCTAACACTATTATCTCTATCAACAATCCAAGTTTATCTCTTCCGAAACTATAGCTACGCTAATATTCCCCCTCAGGTTGAGCGGGGAGGAGATGACACGCTCAAGCTGTCGCGAAAGCTTTGAAAGAGTTGTCGTGAAAGCCCTTTTGTGAAGATGTCGGCATATTGGTACGAAGACGGAACATGGAGGACTCGAACGTGACCAAGTCGAACCTTTTCCCGGACAAAGTGAATGTCGATTTCCACATGTTTTGTACGTTGATGTTGCACCGGATTCTCAGAGAGGTACACTGCAGAAATATTATCACAATAGACAACCGTGGCACGCCGTAGCGGGATATGAAGCTCAAGTAATAAGTTACGGATCCAAGTTGTTTCGGCGACCGCATTTGCAACTCCCCGGTATTCAGCCTCGGCACTAGAGCGTGAAATAGTGGGCTGTCGTTTAGATGACCACGAGATGAGGTTATTACCAAGGTAGACACAATACCCGGAGGTGGAGCGTCTAGTATCCGGGCAACCGCCCCAATCAGCATCGAATAGGCCGTCAAGGACGATGAAGGGGACCGTGAAATCTTCAAACCATGGTGAAGGGTGCCCTGGATATAGCGAAGAATCCGCTTCAAGTAGTTGAAATGTGGTACCCGGGGGGGTGCATGAAGAGACAAACTTGTTGGACGGCGTATGCTATATCCGGACGAGTGAAGGTGAGGTATTGTAAGGCTCCCGCAAGGCTGCGATAGTGACTGCCGTCCGAGAGAGGATCCCCATCGGTTGCGGATAGTTTGGAGGAGGTGTCAACTGGTGTGGCACATGGCTTGCATGTTGTCATGTTGGCACGGTGAAGAATATCCTTTGCATATTGTGCTTGAGAGAGGAACATGCCGGTGTTGTCACGGGTGACTGTGATGCCAAGAAAATGGTGTATGTCCCCCAAATCTGTCATGGAAAATTCTTGTGACAAAGCCATAATGAACCGGTTAAGTAAATCTGTGGAGGAAGCCGTTAGTATAATATCATCAACATAAAGTAATAAATAGGCGAGATCACGGCCCTGACGGTATATAAATAAAGAGCTGTCACAGTGGCTGCCCGTGAACTTCATGGAGTGTATGAATGTGGAAAAGCGATTGAACCATGCACGGGGCGCCTGCTTCAGGCCATACAAGGACTTGGTAAGTCGGCACACGTGCTGTGGGCGTGAGGCGTCCACAAAGCCGGGCGGTTGGTGCATGTACACCGTTTCCTCCAATTGGCCGTGTAGAAGGCGTTTTTGACGTCGAGTTGATGAATCGGCCAAGAGTTGGAAACGGCGAGAGATAGTACAGTGCGGATCGTAGCCGGTTTGACCACCGGACTAAATGTTTCCAAGCAATCCACGCCCACAGTTTGTGATTTACCGTTTACGACTAGCCGTGCTTTATATCGAGCAAGTGTGCCATCCGAGTTAAACTTATGTCTGAAGAGCCACATACACCGGATAACCGGGTGGGACTCCGGGCGTGGAACTAGCTCCCAAGTTCTATTATCCTGTAATGCTTTATATTCATCGAGCATGGCTTGTTTCCAATGCGGGTCGGATAAGGCGCGTTGGTAGGAGGTGGGTATGGGTGAGATGGGTGTTGCGATGGTGGCACCGGCGAACCGAGGGTTGGGCTTGGTGATGCCGGCTTTCCCCCTAGTTGTCATGGGGTGAGTGTTGGAAGGCAGTGGGTCGGGGTTTGGGCTAGGCGGTGTGGTAGGGGGCGCATAGGTGGGGGGGGGAGCGGGTGAGGGTGTAGTGGGTTGGTGGTGGGATGAAGTGGGTGGAAAGTGATATTGGGCTGTGACAGGAGTGTCATCATCGAGAAAGTGGTAGGAGTCGGGTGAAGGGTGGTCGGTCGAAGGGAAGGAGGATTCATCGAACGTTACATGTCGAGAAATATGAACTTTCCCGGTTTGAGGATCAAGACATCGGTAACCCCGAAAACCGGACGGATAGCCAAGGAAGATGCACCGGGTGGAGCGGGGGTGAAGTTTATGGGGTTGAGTGGCGGACATGTTAGGATAGCACGCACACCCGAACACGCGTAGGTGGTCATAGGTGGGGTGTCGGTGGAATAAGGCAAACGTGGGGGTATTGAAGTTGAGACGTTTGGTCGGTAGGATGTTATGCAAGTAAGCGGCTGTGTGTAAAGCTTCGACCCAAAAGCGGGGGGTAAATGAGCATGTGTGAGTAGGGTGCGAATGATATCATTCAAACGCCGAATCATACGTTCGGCGCGGCCTTTTTGTGGGGAAGTATGTGGGCAAGAGAATCGAAAGACAAGGCCGTTGTTATGGGCAAAGGTGTGAAATTCACGGTTATCAAATTCGCCACCGAGATCGCATTGGAAAGATTTGATGGATTTATTAAATTGGGTTGGACAAGCTTATGGAATTTAACAAAATTAGTGAACGCCTCGGATTTGAACTTAAGTGGGTACACCCAAACATAGTTTGTAAAGTTATCTATTAAGACCATGTAATATTTATAAGAGGAGTTACTTAAGATAGAAGAGGTCCATAAGTCACAATGGACAATGTCAAACGGTGCAAACGTTAAAGAATGTGAATCATCGAATGGTAAACGTTTACTATTTGATAAATGACAAGAATGACAAAAAAAAAACGTGAAATATCTTTATTACATGGAAGAAAAGAATAATTAAAAAGATAATTTAAGACTTGAGAGCCGGGATGTCCGAGACGATCGTGCCACTTGATTGACGTCGTGAGGAAGGCTTGTGAGGGAGGAGTGAATGGATATAGATCCCCGGTGCTATCATGGCGTGAAAGGAGGCCTCCAGTCTTGAGATCCTTCAAAGAAAACCGTTAGGATCAAATTCAATAGAGACAAGATTATCACGTGTGAATTTTCGAACGGAGAGAAGGTTTTTAATGATATTGGGCGAGACAAGTATATTATTCAATCGAAAGGTGTGGGTGGGGGTTTTGTAAACGCCATTACCCGAGCCCAAAATCGGCAACTGAGAGCCATTGCCAACAATATATTACCATTAAAGGAAGTAGAATTAGGAGTTAGAATCGTACCCGGGTCCGAGGTGATATGAGATGAAGCTCCGGTGTCCATATACCAAGTGTGATCCGGTGGGGTGAGAGTCATGGATGAAAGAGCAGCGCCCAAGTCGGAGGGGTTGAGAGGGTCCACCTGTGCTGAAGGGCCATAGCCTGGTGTGCTGTGGGCCGGTGTTTGAGGGGATCCGGGAGGCCCAGCATGAGTGTAGTGAAGATGGGCCGATGGAGAGGGCATGGGCGATTGGCCCACTGGGCGATGCTGCCAAGGGGAGGCCCAAGTGGGCTGCGTGGGATGGGGACACGGAGGCGGTGTCCAGGAAGCCCAAGTGCCAGGCCCACCGTGATTGTGCCAAGAGCCATATTGCGATGAGTGAGGCTGTCGTCCTCGTCCGCGACCCCGCGGTAGTTGTTGCGGCCGCGTCCCCGTCCCCGAGAGGACGAAGAGCCGCGACCCTGGTAGTCGTATTGAGGGTGAGGGGTGGCAGTCGGAGGCGCATAGTGGGCTGCCCCTGGCGATGTCGGCGATGGGTTCGGTTGGCCACTCCGTGGAGCCGTGAGGGCTGAATGAGCTGGTTGACCGCCGTGTTGTTGTCGGGCCGACTGGCGATGTTGTTCCAGTTGGAGCATGCTTCGGGCATTATCCCATGAAGTATTTGATTGATTGATGAAGGACGCCACAGTGTCGAATTCCGGCGGCAGTCCTCTAACAAGTTGAAGGACCAGGCGGGATTCGGTGACCGGTGATCCACATCTTGAAGTTGCTCGGCGAGATCTTTCAGCTTTTGGCAGTACTCATCCATAGATGCACAAACGCCAAGGGTGAGGGTGGTGAACTCATGTTCCAAGGCTGCTGCGCGGGAGGCTTTATTGTTGAGAAAGATCTCGTGAATCCGATTCCAGGCTTGTTGTGCAGTGATGTCCGTATCCAGGATTCTTGCTAGGAATTCGTCGGACAGGGTACCATAGATCCATTGAAGAACTATGGCGTCTATTTTAGACCAGGACTCGTAAGTCGGGTCCGTCTTTGCCGGTGGTGTGGAACCGTCGATGTGGGACAGAACATCGTATCCTCGTGCGTGTAGTTTGAAAAGCTTAACCCATGCCGAGTAGGTTACCTTGGTGCCGTCTAGGACCCGGATCTTGTTTTGTATATTGGCTACGGAGTAGACGGGATATAGGGACTTGGCATCGGACGTATCCGATGATTTAGTCGGCGGGTTCACCTCTCCGGGTGGAGGTAAGTCATCGGCCATGGTGGGTTTAGATGGGCTCTGATACCATAAAAGTGTTTATGGTATTCAAATTGAATCCTATACAAAGCATATCATCAGTATTTATAAACCCCTAAACCTAACCAATTCCCCTCATTATATGGAAGAGATGAGGCTAACACTATTATCTCTATCAACAATCCAAGTTTATCTCTTCCGAAACTATAGCTACGCTAATAATCACTTCCTACGTTTTTCTTTCACCCTCAAATTTCAAGAGATGTTGATTACGTCTTTAATTGTGAAGTAGGATGAGAAATCAAATTTGCACGAATCCTTAAAAAAAGGACCAAGTATTTTTAGCATAAGAACATGATCCGTTGTTTCAACTTCACACATTAAAGAACACAAACTACGAACATAAATCCCCCTTCTTTCAAGCTCAAACCATGTACCTAGGTATCCACCTTCACGCCACACGTCAAACAAAACAACTAAGTTTTAACATGACATATTTTAACCTAACGTGTGTATGGTTTTCATATGAAGACCGGCTTCGTGTAGTTATTCTCTTATCTCTTTAAAAGAGAAACCACCATTTTTCCCCATCGTTTTCACATATCTTTACCATTGATCTAATGGACCGTTTTAAATAAACATTCACACATTTATTATTACCTTTTTAGTAATCTATTATAGTGTTCGGTTTTGGTTACACATATTTAATAAAAAATCAAACCAAACCAAACCGGTGCTTGTAAAAAGAATGAATTACATTCAAATGAACAAATCCAATATAAAAAATAAACACAGCCATTAAAATATATATGTTAACCGATTTATCTAATTACTACCTTCGACAAAAAAAGATAATCGATTTAGTTGACTCTTCGGCTGCCCAAAATACTATGCTTATACCCAGTGTTTTCACGGCCGGATCGGACCGGCCGGTCCGACCGGTCGAACCGGGGATCGGCTAGGTGGCCGGTCTGGTCGTGTGCGATTCGTTTTGTAGGGGTCGAACCGGCCGGTTCTACCCGAGTCGGTGGTCGGACCGGGGAACCGGACCGGTTTTGCAATTTTTTTATTTTTTTTTTAATTTTTTTGAGTAAAAACGGGGTGTTGAACTACAAATTAATGTGCTAGATCAAAAGTAAAACCGAATTCAAAAAACGGGCTCGCACGGCCTAGGTTTTGAAGTTGCATTCGTGTCCGCGACACGTGCGGGCACACACGAGTTCGCTGGAAATCCAACCTTTTTCCCCATTTTTGCACCCCCCCCTGCGCGCGGGTAGTACTTGTGGCAAATATGTCATAAGGATACACTAGAGTGATAAAAAAATTACTTATAAACAAACACCACTTTGTCCCCACACCAATGTGGGACAAAGTGTTCAATATAATCTTAAACATACATTCACACACACCCAAATATACTTAAATTTTATATATAACTATAAAATACATATATAAAGCATATATAAATTACTTATATTTAATTACATATATAAATATAATTAAAATATAGTTAAATCCGTCCAACCGGTCCGACCGGTCCGACCGGTCCGACCGCCAAACCAGTAGGGCGTCCGGTTCGACGTCCGATCCGGTTCTGAAAACATTTCTTATACCTTAGTGAGTGTGAGTGACAATAGTAGCCATGTAGGTGCCACATATATAATAACTGTGGTCACACTCCCTAAAGGCATGGTTAGTGAGAGTGAGAGGAAGAGTGAGAGACTTTTCGTTGGAGGGGAAATAAAAAAGTATGAAATTGGTAGCGAACCCCACATTCATGAGCGTGGTGTTGTCAGAGAGGGGCCACGCCCATGAAGGCGGTGTTTCATGCCCCTACTAAATTACACATTCTTACTATTTCTTAGGAGTATAACACATAGCCTAATACCAAGTACTTAAATATGAGCAATTTACTACCTAATACTTGTTCTCGGATTTTTGTGTTTTTACATATACACTTTAAAAATAGGGGTGGTAATCCGCTGATACAACTTAAAACATAACACAAACTAGACACGAAATAACAAAATTCGATCTAAGCTGGTATATCTAACCTGTTCTAAAAACGAGTCATGTTTAGGTTAATATGGTTTATTAAACGGGTCATGTTAGGGTTGACCAATTTAGCCTGTTTAGATAAACATATTAAACATGTTAGGGTCCAACCTGTTTAATGAAACAAATCACTCATAACCTGTTTAATGAAACAAATCAACTCATAACCTGTTTAACCTATTTTTTTAGAACTCGGCAACCTAATCAACACCTTTATAGTTTTATTTTTGCCCATCAAACCGTTTGGCACATATAAGTAATTTTTTTAATAGTTCGTGATTGGGTTATATGAATTTAAGTGTGTGCATGTTACAGTTGTTGGTTTGGCACAAAGGAAAATAGAGTCCTATTCGAACTGAACAATTCACCCCGTGATCCTCTAACTATTAACCAAACAACCCAGAGACACGATTGATACCCCTATTTAAAATAATATTTTAGTTATTTGGTTAAGTACTAAGTATATAAAACAAAAAATATAAATAGCTATTTATCATAATAAATAGTAATCAATGTTTTGATAATAATTCAAAAGGAACATTTAAAAGGTCAAGTTAAAGAGGAGTTATTGCATTCAACATACCAATAATGTACTTCCATGTTTTAACTCAACATGGTAATGGTATAGTCTTTTATTCTTTGGTTATGAGTTTAAATTTTATAAAGTGAGGATGTGCTGATTTTAAAAATAAAATAGAGTAAAGAGAGTGTGTCATTAAAAGAAATTTACTCACATAAAACTTTTAAATAGTTATATAGTAAACACTAGGTTAACTTGAAAGAAAAAGAAAATGTTGGCTTTCATGGAACCACAAGCGTAGAGGTGGGAATAAAACATATAACGTAGTCACTAGAGTTCCATTATTGTGTTGTAGCTTTTATTAAAGTTAGATATAGATCTAATACTTCAAAGTTGAATCCACCGTCGTTTCTTTTCATTTTTTAAATAAAGTAAATATTTGATACGCAATAAGTAACTGAATAAAATGAAATGAGCCTTATCCTATGTTAAAAACTAAAGGAAGGAAACAGTAATTTACCACTAGTTTTATAGATATGTATTATTCTTAATTCTTAATAGTTAACATTAGTTGTTAGTGGATTTTTGATTACGCTGACTGAGTAAGATCTGACTGAGTCAGAAGCTGACCCAGTTAGAAGTTCTGATTGGGTAAGCATCTAACTGAAACTTGACTGTTTGATTCAGTATCTGACTAGAACCAAATCGATTTAATATTTAAGTAACAAAACCCACAGGAGTCACACCACAGATCGGAACCACCACACCACCACCACTATCACCGTACACATTCCGACCACCACCGCAATCCACCGTACACAAAGGCGGTGCCGAAGGCGGGCTTCGAGTCGCGAGGGGGTGGCGGGCTACGGGTCACGAGGGGGTGGCGGGCTGCGGGTCCCGAGGGGGTGGCGGGCTGCGGGTCGCGAGGGGGTGGCGAGCTACGGTCGCGAGGGGGCGCGAGCCTGCCGGTCAGCAACTTTTTTTTCAAGGTTTGTGTCGGTAATGGAGACCCGGTCAGCCAGGCCCGAAGCCAAAATCAAACAGGCTGACCCGCTGACCGAGTCAGCCTGCCAACCAGATCAGCCCGATCAACCGGGTCAGCCCAAATACAAACAACCCCTTAGTTACATTTGTTTTATTCTTAGTAATTGCATATCGAGCAAAAAGTAATCCAGGTTTAGGGGTTTTGCTAAAAGACAATTTTGCATTTGGGTGATGCTTTAGCTACTTCCAATTACTTAATTTGGTCAAATTTCTTATAAAAACATTTCCTACTTTACTCACTATTTTTCTGTCATTTCAATTAAATAGTGTTCAATCAAACTAGTTATTAATTAGAGTAAATTACCATTTACATCTCTGACGTTTTCCTATTTTAACCACTTGCGTCCCTGCAGTTTTAAAATTGTCATCCGCCCCCTAACGTTTCGTGTTATCTTCATTTGAGCCTATACGTTTCATTTTTATATCCATTTGAGTTCAAATAATTAACACTGTTACTGTTTCTGTTAAAATTATTAATAAAAAGACGAAACTACCCTTCAAATTAAATAATAACAATAAAACCCTTGTGGGTCCCATCCATCAACATCATCTCTTCAAACCACCACCACCATAACCACCCCTATCACCACCACCACAACCACCCAGTTATCACCACCAGCACCACCGCAGCCCTTATCACCAGCACCGCCGCAACCCCTATCACCACCACCGCCGCCGCAGCCCCTCTCATCACCACCGCCGCCGCAGCCCCTCTCACCACCACCGCAGTCCCCTCCCCCCACTCTTTTCCCTTTATTAGAGCCACCCATCACCACCACCGTGACTCCCATTACCACCGTGACTCCCATCACCACCGCCACGACCACCATCACCACCACAACCACCCCCGTCACCATGTGATTACTAATTTGTATGTAATTACTATTGCTCGATCTTCGTGCCCAATCAAGAGAAATTGAGTAGATACAAGTGTAAATTTGGATCTTCTTCTTCTACTACTTTTGTAGTTAGTGCTGAATCTCGTGGTATATGAATCAAGATTTTGAATTGAACCATGTGCATAGAGCTCAAAATCCTAAGGTTTAGAAGCATGAAATCAAGAACTCAAGAAACTCACCTGCGACAGTTTTTAGTGTTCATGTCAGCAAAATAGAAAATTTAGTTCATCACCCCTGTGTCCATTACAAAACCTGCAGCTACCACATCTGCATGATCATCTTCAATCTTATTAGCTTCGATGACAAACTTTCTGGATACCATCTTCAATATGAACATCTGCTACATCTACATTTACACCTTCTACAACTTCCACACCCTGTAAATTCTTTTCACCATTGTTACATTGTTTACCACCTACATTGCTCTCTTCCAAAAGCTCATTACTTTCTTCGATCACCCTACTATAACCTCGACTCGTGCTATCATTCTCCACAACTTCTTCTAAAAGCCCTTGTGCTTTGTGCTTCTGCACCTCCAAAGACTGCAATTTCATTCTCATGTTACTAAAATCCCTTTCCATTATAACCAACCTCTCCTTCAACATTGAGTTCTCTTCTTCCAATTGAGCTATATGAGTATCTTGATCATCAACTCTATTCTCCAAAACACAACTGCTGTGATCATTAACACCAAAGTTAGGGTAAATCATCTCAAATCTACTTAAATCACAATCCACTCTCCTCTCTACCTCTAATTGTTCCTCCATATGGCTCTCAATTAATCCATCCTCTTCATCTTCATCGTTTTCATGAGCCCTAACCCTAATTAGCCCCTTCATCGATCCATAGCCATCAACGCCCCATTCTTCTCTCACAACGTCAACTAAAACCTCCGGAGACGGAGAAAACCGGTGTACGGAGTACAGCCGGAGTGACCGGAGACGGAGAAATCAGTGACGTAATTCCTCCTGATTTCTTCGCACGGATTAGGAACGAAGTAGTGTTTCTAGGAGCAAATGGAGCTGATCTACCACCATTGAAGTTGAATCTCTTCTTCGTGAAGTTACATCTAGCCTCAATCGATTATGTTGTTATAATTTATTTTGATTGTTGTTCTTCCTCGTATCATTCGTTTTCTTCAGCTTCCAATTTTGTTCTGATTTTTGAACTTGAATCGATGACCACCGCCACCGTTGTTCAACGTCCCCTGCGACAGCGATTGATCCGTCATCATATTCGATAGATTGATCAAGTGGTTCATCCACAGCTGAGAGCTGTGATTATTCATCATCTGTTTGGGTAGAGATGAGAGTGAGTGAATGTGTATGTGTTTGGGTGTGTATGTGTTTGGGTAGAGAAGATGGTGGTCCTACAAAGTTTTTTTTAAAAAATTATTATTGAGGGGCAATTTAGTCATTTCACACAAAGTTAACTGAACAATTTAACGGAGTTAGTCATTTGGATTCAAACGGGGATAAAAATAAAACGTTAGGGGGCGATTCAAGACTTTGAAACTATAGGAACGCAAGTGGTTAAAATGGGAAAACGTCAGGGATGCAAATGGTAATTTACTCTATTAATTATTATCCAAAATTACTTTTATAAATTAACGTTTTTATTTTTGTTTTATATTTGTGAATCAATAAAAACAATTTATCATATGGACATGAAGCGTTATGATACATAAGTCACATTTATGTATGTGGTCTTATACTTGTGTAAGACAGATATGTATTATTATTATTAGAGTAAATTACCATTTGCATCCTTAAGGTTTGGTGATTTTGACCATTTGCATCCCTACAGTTTAAAAATCTTCATATACCCCCTAACGTTTCATTTTTGTTCCCATTTAAATCCAAATGAGTAACTCCTTTAAATTTTCCAGTTAACTCTATGTGAAAATGACTAAATTGCCCTTAAGAATAAAAAAAATACTTTATGGAACCACCCACATCCTTTTCTTCTTTTACCACAACCACCCATCACCACCATGACAACCCCCATCACTACCACCACAGCCCCGCCACCACCACCACAGCCCCGTCACCATCACCACAGCCCCGTCACCACCACCAAAGCCCCGTCACCACCACCACAGCCCCGTCACCACCACCACAGCCCCGTCACCACCACCACAGCCCCGTCACCACCACCACAGCCCCGTCACCACCACCACAGCCCCGTCACCACCACCACAGCCCCGTCACCACCACCACAACCCCATCACCACCATGGCAACCACCCATCCCCTACATTTAAGCCCTAATTTAGTTATCAATTTCACATATTTCTTCAATCTTTACAATAATCAATGATCAAGACTTCATTAACAACAGAACAAAGATTCACCAAACGAATTTACTAACCTCAGAGCATTGAACTCACAGCAGAACGAAGACCAACACTCTCCCGAGGCTCATCTCTTCGTCTCCGTCTCCAATCGCCCCCAAATCTAAACTCATTTAAGATGAATCACCGATTTCAGCTCCTGCAGAAGAATCCAAGGGTGGCGGCGGCGGCGGTGGTGGTGATGATATGAAGAGTATAATCTTCCGGTTGAGACTGCCGAAGCCTAGCTCCACTAATGTTATTGAGAAGTGGGTCAATGAAGGAAACCGAGTTACGATTCGTGATCTGGTGGAGCAATTGAGGCGTTCTTCGAGCGATCGGCAGAGGAGAAATTGGGGTTTCGTCATTGTGGTGTTCGAATTGACGATTGAAGGAGACAATTTGTGGGGGAAATTGGAGGGGTGTGGTGGTCGGAGATTGATGTTGTCGTCGGAGAGTGGTGGTGAATCGGTGGATTGACGATTGATTTGGGTGGGGAACTTGATTTTGAAAAAAATTCTGAAAGGATCGGAGTTCGTCGTCGCTGGAGGAGCTCCGGCGACGTCCAAATCTGAAGCTGTTGTGGCGACCTCCAAATCTAAAGCTCGTCGTCCCCACTCAATTTCACTTCCCACACAACAATCCCCCAATCCCCACTTAGTTTTACCCCCTGTTCCCAATTTTATCCCACAATGTTGTCCAGATCTGTACAATCTCACCTCCAATCTCCGACTTCGAAGAAGACAACAATGGCGGAATCGATCACCACAATTTCACCCCCAATCTCACATCCGGTCGTCGGATCATCGTTGCGAACGAATTACCGGCGAAAGCTCAATTTGACCCGGAATCTAACAAATGGGTATGTGAAAGATTTGGCCTACGACAAGAAACCGACGGGAGGAGGGGTGGCTGTATACGCATACTGAAAGGAGGGGTGGCTGGCGGTGGTAATGCGACAGGGGGAGGAGTGGATGGTGATGGTGAAGCGACGGGAGGAGGGTGGCGACAGGTGGTGGTGTGGTTGCTAGAGGAAGAGCGGTGGTGGTTGGTGGTGGGGATTTCATGTGGTAGTTTTGTCATTTTATAAAAGTTAACTGAATTATTTAACGTCGTTAGTCATTTGGATGCAAATGGGAACAAAAATGAAACGTTAGGGGTATATGAGGATTTTTAAACTGTAGGGATGCAAATGGTCAAAATCACCAAACCTCAGGTATGCAAATGGTAATTTACTCTTATTATTATTATAACAAACCAAGTAAACTGTACTAAAATATTGTATATTTTGCTTCCGATGGATTTGTCTATCCAAAATTCATGAGTTTGTTTTTACTTTACGAATTGCCCGCCTAGAAAAAACTTGTCTTGCTAGCGAAGGTTTGCATTTATTATAAAAAAGACTTTGTTGTTCCCTCAACCAATGTAAGACAATTATCTTAGAGAATTCATAGTGGAATCCCTAAAAAATTTGAGTGTGTTTTTCTATATTATATGGAATGGTTTTAAGTGGTTGTTTGTAAAGTAGAGAGAAAAAGTTATTGTTGATTGTTATATTTGAAGAATCATGCTCAAACCCTATAATCTTTTTAATATTTTTGAAAGTGATTGTGAGTGGATGGGAGATAAAAAATAATTACTACTAGAAAAACTGTAATAGATGAAAAGGAGATGAAAGTGATTGTGAGTGGATGGGAGAATCATGCTCAAACCCTATAATTATTTTCTAGTAGTGAATGATAAAAGTATAAAAAGTATTATTTAATTGAAAAGATGAAAAAGAGAAATAATGATTTTAAATGTAATTATATGAATAAAGATAAGTAATTCACTCCGAACGCTCTTAATAGAAAATAGTGTAATAGTAAATAGTGTAATAGTAAAACAGATTCATGCTTATGATATAGTATATCTCAATATGTATATGATTCTTTTGACAGGATGATCAAAGATATCATAAGATTGGTATTTTAATGTTTAATGTGAAAGTTATTAAGTTATTTTAGAAAATATTATAAAATAGTAATCAAGTTTTAAAAGTGTTTTACTTAGGTCACTAATACATATGTTGCTTAAGTTGGATCACTAACCATCAAATCGAGTTATTAATTATCAAATTTTATTGTTTTAAGAAATAAATGAAGGAGAATATGTGAGGGTTAAGATTTATAATATATATAATTATATTAAAAAAACATTTTAATTATATTTAAAAAACAAAAAATAGCTAAAATCCACATCAGCATAAAAAAGGAAAAAAATATTTCTTAATTAAAAGAAAAAAAACATTTCTTAATTAAAAGAAAAAAACATGATAAAAACATGTTAAACCTTTAATTTAATTAAAACAATATAGATACGTGACTTAATTATAACACTTTTTAAATTAAAGTAATCAAATTGAAACACTTTCAATATTTGCTTACTATTCTCTAAAATTACCTCTTTCTAACTAGCATTATTATTAATAATAGACAGCTAGCTAGAAGCTAGCGAAGAAAAAACAAATAAAAAGAAAGACAAGATTTTAAAACAAAAAATTACATCAAGAATATCATTTGATATTCCCTCTTGAGAAAAGATAGAATTCTGATTTAACCGAAAATAACCAAAACATCCGATTCTGAATCATGAAGCATCCTGCATTTCTAGCTTTTCAAATAAGTGAATAACCACATACTAGTTAGCAAAATAACAAAAATGAACTTTTTAAGTCCTCTGACGGGCACTTTATCATTGTGCAACAAGAGTAGATTTTAACTAAAGCCACAAGGTCACGAGACCATTTGAAAAGTTGAGGACTTTATCCCATAGTCTGCCAACGTTCTCACAATTAACCTAGATTTGATTAGTTGTTAACTTGTTTTGTGATGGTAAACACATAAAAACTGTTAAAACAACACCATAATCTGACTAAGAAATCAAAGAACAACTTCAAGAATTGACAATGAACAACTAGAACAAGAAGAACTTCAATTGCTTAATCGACTACTCTCGATCAACACATCTGCGGAGATATATATCCCTAATTTCGATTCTAACTAACCTTTAACAACCACAAAGAAAAGTTACATAAACAACCCTTACAAAATACAAACTATACTATTTGAGCTGAAACTTCTAAAGAATAGAGAAATTACAGAACCAGCCCCTGTACTATCTAACAATTAAGACTTTCTACAGCACAATCTCCACCAAAGTCTTCATTGCGATCATCTGATTCCCAATGCTTCAACATAGAAGTTGAACTTAGAACCAGGCAAAACTTTTGTAAACATGTCTGTAGGATTAGCATCCGTACTAACCTGTTTTATTAGCACCTCTTTAGAAAGAACCACATCCCTTATAAAGTGTAACTTCACGTTAATATGTTTAGTTCTCTCATGGAATATACTATTCCGGGACAACTGAACTGCATCCTGATTATCACAATAGACTACAACATCAGTCACATGAACACCCAATTCCATGACAAACCCTTAAGCTAAATGGCCACTTTAACACCCTCAGTCAAGGCAATGTACACTGCCTCTGTTGTGGACAATGCACCTACCTTCTGCAATCAAGCCTTCCAACTCACAACATTCCCCAGCATATAAAAGGCATACCCTATTAATGATCTACCTTTATCCAAATCTTTAGCATAGTCAGCATCATCATATCCAACAACCTCATTAGATACTGTATTAGACCAGTCCCTAAACACTAACCCATAGTGCTTAGTACCACAGTGATACCTTAAGATCCACTTGATAGCATTCCAATGCTCTTTACCAGGCTTAGATAAAAATTTGCTCACCAGACTGACGGCATACCCAAGGTCAGGTCTGGTGCACACCATTAGGTACATTAGGCTACCCACAACATTACCATAAGGTACCTTAGCCATGTAAGCCTGCTCAACATCTGTTTTAGGTGAATTCTCAAAAGACAACTTGAAATGAGCACCTAAAGGAGTCTGCACTGTCTTACAACTTGACATCCCATACATAGACAGAACCTTATCAGCATACCTACATTGAGTCAACTTCAAATCTTCCTTTTTCTGTCTCTAACAATTTCCATGCCTAAGCTCTTCTTTGCTTCTCCTAACCCCATCTCAAAATCCCTTTTTAACATTTCCTTAGTTGACACAATCTGATCTTCGTCTTTGCATGCCGACAACATGTCATCAACATAGAGCAGAAGATACACATACTTCCCATTCTCATACATCTTATGATACACACAACTATCATATAGACTTCTATTAAAGCCTATACTGATCATGTAATCATCAAACCTTTTATACCACTGTCTAGGGGACTGTTTAAGTCCATACAAGGACCTTTTTAAAAGACACACATTGTCTTCACACCCCTTGACTTCATACCCCTTTGGCTGATTCATATAATTCTGCTCATCCAGCCTTCCATGTAAAAATACAGTCTTTATATCTAGTTGCTTCAACTCCATATCAAAAGATGCAGTCAAAGATAAAATCACCCTAATTGAAAAGTTCTTTACTAACGGAGAAAAAATCTCATTGTAGTCCACACCAGCTTGCTGAGTAAATCCCTTTGCAACCAGCCTGGCCTTAAACCTGGGCTTTTCACTCTTATTTATAGCCTCCTTCAACTTAAACAACCACTTACAAGATACTAGTCTTTTATCTTTGGGGGTGTCAACTAACTCCCAGATCTCATTCTTGTAAAATGATTCTATTTTATCATCCATTGTAGCAATCCACTTCTCATGATCAACAGAGCTAACTACATCTTCATATGTCAGGGGTTCAAAGATACTTTCATACTCAGCAGCTATAAAGGCTACTGCTATTATATTCTCATTATCTCTGTATCTAATTGGAGCTACAATTTACCTTTTAGGCCTATCTCTGGCTATATAAGGATCAACATGTACCTCATCATCATTACTACCAGAACTACCTTGCCCAAAGCTACTTTGTTCATTAGAAGTGACCCTTGACTCCACATCTATCTGAACACCACTATAAGTGCCAGCATCACTACCCTGCTCAACATCAGCAAAACCTTCTCCATTGCTCACCAAATCCTTGTACAACATATTCTCATTACATTTCATATCCCTACTTATGATTACCCTTTTTCCTTGTTTCTCAAGACTCCATAGCATGTACCCCTTAACCCCATCCGGGTACCCTAGCATCACACACCTTATTGCTTTTGGCTCCAACTTACCTTGATTAACATGAGCATAAGCTAGAGAGCCAAATGTCCTAAGACTACTATAATCAGCCTTATACCCAGACCAGACTTCCATTGGTGTTTTCATGCTTAATGCTACTGATAGTGATCTATTGATGAGACAAGCAACGGTCAAGGCTACTTCTGCCTAGAATTTCTTAGGCATGCCAGAACTCACCAACATACACCTTATTCTTTCCCCTATGGTGTTGTTCATTCTTTCTACCAAACCATCTATTGTGGTGTACCTGGCACAGTCAAATGCCTAGCAATACCATGATCTTTACAAAATTGATTAAACTTATGACTGCAAAGCTCTAGACCATTATTAGTCCTAAGCTTCTTCAACCTCTTGTCAGTTTGTTTCTCAACCAATATCTTCCACTCCTTAAACTTCTCAAAGGCATCACTCTTATTTTTCAACACATACAACCAAACTCGCCTGGAACAATCATCAATCATGGTTAAGAAATACCTGGCATCACCCATGGATTCATGTTTAATAGGACCCCACACATCATAGTGAACATATTCTAACACTCTCTGGTAGGGTGACTACCCTTGCTAAACTCGACCCTCTTAAGATTGCCAAGAACATAGCTATCACACATGCTAATGTCATAATTGCTAAATCCACCAAGCACATGTTGCTTGTTCAATTCAACCAGCCCTAACACACTAATATGCCCCAACCGGTTAAGCCATAACAAAGCCTTTTTCTCTGACTCCTTAACTACTGAACATGAACCACCCGGACTTACACCAGCACACCCATCTAACAGATAGATGTTGTTCTCCTTTCTTGTGCCTGACAACACTACCAAAGATGCCTTACACACCTTAGCTTGGCCATCCTTCAAGTTAACATAGTATCCTAGCCTTTTAAAAGCACCAAGTGACAAGAAACTCCTTTTCAATTCAGGTGTGTATCTAACATCTTTAAGATCAAATCTGGTGCCATTGTTTATACTTAGAGTGATAACACCATACCCTTTAATGTGGCAGGGCCTGTTATCACCCAACTTAACAGTACCAAGGTCATCCATCTTCAATTCCTTAAAGAACACTTTCACAGGAGTCATATGAAAAGAACAACCTGAGTCCATGACCTAACTGCCAACCTTCTTACCTTTATTTACACAGAACACATCGACACTATCATAACCTTCAGATAAACTATCTTGTTCAATGTGATTATGTTGGACTTTGATTCCACTGGACTCTCCCTTTCTTTTCATGAACTCAGGGCAGTCCTTCTTCAAGTGTTTTTCAGAATTACACAAGAAGCACCTCCTCTTGAACTTTGACTTAGATCTAGATTGACTTCTCCCTTTGAACCCCCTTTGATCAGATCTCCCTCGGGCTACTAATCCTTCCCCACCTTCTTCCTTATAATTAAACCTCTTTTTCAAATATGTAGAATTAAGGGCAACCAATAACTCTTCCATGGTGAGAGTTTCTCTACCATATAGAGGAGTATCAACAAGAAGAACTTCAATTGCTTATTCGACTACTCTCGATCAACACATCTGTGGAGATATATAGCCCCAATTTTGATTCTAACTAACCTTTAACAGCCTCAAAGAAAAGTTACATAAACAAACCTTACGAAATACAAACTATACTATTTGAGCTAAAACTTCTAAAGAATAGAGAAATTACAGAACCAACCGCTGTACTATCTAACAATTAAGACTTTCTACACAACAAAAACATATCATATCTATCACAACACTTCATTATTCAACGCAACCTTGAAGTGGATCCGATAAAAACAGATTCAATCTTTTAGTTTTATGTGAAATTTTCGAATGGTCATAATAATTTAAGCGTCACCGTACTCTTTGATAGCTGATCTTCAAGCCTGACTTATTTACTCCAACGAAACTCAAATTCAAGTTTAATTTGCTCACTAGCAATGCATATATCCAAAGCTCGAGATCGGTATGTAATTTCTTTTCTTAAATTTTAAGCTCAGCTCGGGCCTTGGGTCAACTTGTTATTTATTTATTTATATAAGTATATATTTACTTATATAGTTATATGTATAGTGAAAGTTTACAGTAAAAGTGATTAATTTTTACGAAGTATATGAAATGATAACAACCATTGATCTAAAAGATAAATGTTTTTGATTTAAGATGGAATAATGACACAAAAAATGTGCCTGGATGGGTAGATTTGAAAATAGTATTGGTATACTTTTGTTTATAAAAACACAACATTTTCTAAAAACATCTGTGTGTTGTGCGTATAAAAGTGCGTGATTATTAACTGCAAATAATGAACATAACTTGCGTAATTATCATATAGCTTGCGTAATTATAAATATAACTTGCGTAATGATTTTTTATAACGTGAGTAATTTTTACTTTGCATAATAATAAATATAACTTACGTAATAATATATATAACTTGCGTAAACCTTATATTGCGTAATTATGACGCGGACGAAACTATCCTTCCACCCAAAAACATGTATCATGCCCGTATAACTTCGTAAGCTTCGTAAGAAAATTACTTTTTGTATAGTAAACGCCCCTATATGTATATATTTATAATTATACTTTATATATACACATATATAACATTATATATAATTTAATTGGAATACTTAACATAATCATATAATTAGTGATGGACCCAGGTTACCCTTAGTAAATTTAGGGTGGAGGGATAGCTTAACATTACCTAAAATAATGTCTATCTTTAATAACCTCACCACATCACACTGTACTATAGTCTAACTTAACGTCATATCAACATACCATAATTTCTCTCATCCCTTAATGCTTTCGCCACGACAAATTGCACAAACTTATTCTTGTTTTTTCCTTTTGAAATAATATTAATAAATATAAAGTAATATTACAAAGAAAAATAATATTTCAAACGGTTATGTTATGTTATAGGTTGACTAGTTATGTTTTGTTTTAATTATGCTGTAGTTATATCTTCCTATTCTAATAAAAAGGTATCTTGGATGACACGTGTCAACACCACAATAATTCTTATCAAAATTTTCCCGCCTCTCTCTCCTATTAAATAATTACCTTAATTACTAATAATACTATTTAATACTTTTTTAGATTTAATAAATTAATAAAGAGATCTATTTATTAATGTTATTTCTAAATAAACAATTTTTTTATAAAATAATAAATTTATTTAAAGCATAAGACTTTTTTTTAAAATATGAAATATTTAAAATTGGTATTTTTAAAAAGTTATTTTTTTAAAACCAAAAATAATTAAATTTAAGAGTTATAATAAGAAAATTTTTAAAAATGACATTTTTATACGGTTTGTTTTAGAACAAAACGTTTATTTATTTTTTTTGAAAAAATAAAGTTTTAAAAAGTTGATATCACTATTTTATAACTTACAGTCATTTCTAATACATAATTTCAGTGATATTAATCTTAAAATATTATTTTATAATTAATAAATTTTATTATATTAATTTTTTATTTATTCAACCCGTGTAACACACGGTTTATTATAGCTAGTATATATATATATGTTTAACTTATGTTTTAGTTACTTAGTACTTATGCAATTACCAAAAGTAAAAGGAGATAATAACAGTTAGTGATACAATAAAAAAACAAATCTAAAGAAACACATAAAATTTTGATCTTTAAGAATTTGTCAAATTATAACATAGTTAAAAGTTGAATTGACAGTGCTATAGTATTGCTTTTAAACCCTCATCATAACATCGATACTATTCTATATCATTTGTTGTTATCGAATACATTGTTGTAGAAGCATACAAGTTGAATCGACAGTGGTATAGTATTGCTTTAAACCCTTGTCATAATGTCGATACCATTCTATATCATTTTGTTGTTACCAAATACGTTTTTGTAGTTTTTGTAGAAGCATTGAGATCTTACTTCTCAAATTAAGGTTGTTGGTGCTTAGTATAGGACTACTACTGTATTTGGCATGTTCAAGGTGCAAATGAAGAGCATCCTAAACCACTACCAAAACAACATTGGTGAGATGGTAATGTGTACGAGATTTTTTAAAATCTAGAGTCTAGATTTTGCTAAAACACCCTCCTTTTTGACCGTCCATGAGTATGTTTGTCAACTATTTAGATTCATTTTTTAAAATGTGTAAACATTGGATATTGTAAGGTCTATATAGCTTTCGAAACAAAACAAAATAAATATAATTTATTTAATACACCATTTTCCCAACGGGTATAAACGGTCAAATAAAAGTTTAAATGGGACTCAAAACGTCACGACATGCCTCTATGGGGTTCACCGTGTCGCGACGGGGCGGCAGTAGGGCTGTAAACGAACCGAACGAACACGAACATAACTTTGTTCGTGTTCGTTCGTTAATAAAATAACTTATTAATAAACTGTTCACGAACGATTACCGAACATTATTTCTTGATCATGTTTATTCATTAAGAAATTGAATTTGTTCACGAACATAAACGAAAGCAAACAAATACAAGCGAACACACACAAATATTAATAAACATTAATAAACACAAACGAGATACACTAAAACAAAAAAATACAAATGATCATGTATTGATTTTATAATTAAAATCACAAATATTATATAATATAATATCCACCAAATATAAATAGGTACTTTACATAATTATCTCAAACATAACCTTTAACTGAACGAACATTAACAAACACTTTATCGAACGTTCACGAACATATATAAACGAACGTAGTCTTTGTTTATATTCGTTCATTTAACTAAACGAATAAAAGCTTCTTGTTCGTGTTCGTTTTTCTTTATTAAACGAACGAACATAAATGAACTTTCCGCCAAACGGTTTACAAACTGTTCATTCAACGTTCAAATCATTTACAGCTTTAAACGACAGTGTTCCTGCAATCACCACGCACTTTTAATCGGTCACCAAAAGGTCATAGTGCATGCATTAAACATAACATAATGGTGTTCTTAAAATCAAAATCTTTCAACAATACTAAGCATAAATGCACAAATAAAATATAATTTCTAAAAGTGATGATAGAGTCTATAATTACATCTCACACATAACACACTACACTTCACACAAACAAGTAGAGGGCAAAAAAAAAAAAAAAAAAAAAAAAGAAAAAAGCAAAAATCCACCAAAAGATTTAGAAGTTAACCCCAACCTAGATCTTTGAGTAGTTGACACAATCCGACCCCTACACTCTTCATTACCACATAAATTCACAACCTTTTTAATAATTTCAACTTATTTTTCATATTTTCTGCTATGGATTTGAATTTGATCTTTGAAAATAGGTTTGCAAGAAGCTCGATTGTAAGAGAATGTCAGAATTCTTCTCACTAGAGCCCGGAATCGGAATTAGTAAAGTTCAAAACCACCACAACCACCACCACCACCACCAGCACCACCACCATCAAGATCATCAAGAACATGATGATGATATAATCAGCCCCTACAGCTTATATCTCTTTAAGAACAACGAGATCTACAACAAAAGCTTCGAATTATGGCAGCAGCATCATCACCACCACCAGCAACCACCGAATTACGGTAGCAAAGAGATGAGGCACGGTGGGTACGGCGGGATCGGCGGTGGTAGCAGCAGCGGAATGAACTGTCAAGACTGCGGTAATCAAGCGAAAAAAGACTGTCAACACATGAGATGCAGAACATGCTGCAAAAGCCGAGGGCTTCAATGTCAAACCCACGTCAAGAGCACATGGGTACCGGCGGCCAAACGCCGTGAACGGCAGCAGCAGCTCATGTCGTTATCGCAGCAGAATTCAGGCAACCAACAGTTGAGTTTGATGATGAGAGCCACCGGTGCTGCTGGTGGTGGTGGTGGTGATAATCAGACTGCAAAAAGACTACGGGAAGATCATAATAATCAACGGGATGCCACTGTCTCCGGCAGCCGCAGCGGCGGTGGTGTGATCTTGCCTGTGTCACAACATCATAACACTTCTTCAGGTAAAGATTCATGAGATAGGTCAAGAAACGTATAAAAGATTGTTTATTCGGTTCAATTATTGGTTGTTTTGGAAAAAAAATTGTATCTTTTTGGTTACCAATATTATGATAGGGTTCGTCTATATGTATATACACACAAACATACATACATATGTGTGTGTGTGTGAGTGTATGTGTAGATTAGCTTCTTATTTCAAGACCTGTGTGTGCTTTGAATTCTGGGCTTTGTGTCTATAATCTATATCTAATCATCCCTAACATCTATGCTAGTATGAAATATGAATACACATAGTGAGTGCGTAACTGTGTGTAGATCATGCTACCCTTTATATTTGACCTACTTAACATCACAACGTTCTCTTGAAGGTGCAAATAAAATCCTATGGATTTTATAATAATAATAATAATAATAATAATAATTGTGCTTGAAATTTTTTTAGGGTTAGAAGTGGGAAATTTTCCGGCGGAAGTGAGTTCTCTGGCTGTGTTCCGGTGCGTTCGAGTGAGTGCGATGGACGAGGCGGAGGAGCAATTGGCTTATCAGACGGCGGTGAGCATCGGGGGTCATGTGTTCAAGGGAATTCTATATGATCATGGTCCCGAGGGTCGATACAACCACTCGGGTGAAGGTAGTTCATCGGGTGGTGGTGTGGCGCAACTTCAACAACTTAATCTAATTACTTCGACTGCTCCCAGTGAGACCCCTGGCATGAATCAGGCGGGAGCGTTTATCGACCCGTCTTCGACTTACCCGACTCCTTTTAGTGCATTCATGTCGGGTACGCAATTCTTCCCACCATCAAGATCTTGATAAAAGAACAAAAAGTTCATGAAATCCTAATTATTGGTAAGTACTTTTGTTATTCTAACAACGAAAAACATTAATACAACATTGATCGAGATTTTAGTAGGTGTTAACGTTTTTTAAGTTTTGAATACTCATTAAATATGATATGTTAAATGTACAATTAAACTGTATGGAAATTTAATGAGTTTGGGATCAATTATGAGATGTAATTTAATGGTTTTTTGTTAGAATTTACGGTCAGTAATCAATTCTTTTATCAGCATCTTTCTATTGAAATTGATTTTAAATACGTAGTTTTGAATATTAAAATGAGCTACAAGATTCTTTATTCATGTGATAAAATTAATAAAAACAATATTCCACATAAAAACTAAACTACAAAAGGTACAGTTTATTTTATTACAGAAATATTCTAAACGAAAATCTAGCTAATTATTGTTTAATTATTTAGTTTTATAATATGCCAGTTACATAATATATTATAGAGAAGGTTAGTTTAGAAGGGTTTGAAAATTGTGTTAGTTTTATTACCAAGAATCAAAGATTTAGATATTTGTAGTGAAAATTAACTTGAAAATAGTGGGAAATCTTATATTTTTAATGCGTATGTTCATTTTGTTCTTCCACCTTCTCTTCAGCAATTCTTGCATTCTGCTATGTTTCCCATACTTGTGTGGTTGCATTGGGTGCTTTTGTGTTAATTAAATAACTTCAATTTATATATACCGTATATAATATTATTTCTTTTATTTTTAACTACTTTATCCAAGAATTTTTCTTATGTATATTGTTCATATATATCTAATAATAATAAACTCATACATGTTTTTTGGTATGTTTTCTATATTTTCCTTAACGAAAGGATGTTTTTCAAATACTAAGACGATAATTAAGACGTGTGCCTTTCTTAAATCAATCATTTTATCGTCTCATATAGAATATAAGGTTGTCATCATCACAACCTTCCTAAACCCTGCGTACTCTATAAACAAAATTATTTCTTAACGTCTTGGTTTTTTCCCCTTTAAACACCCATGGCACACACACTTGGAAAATATACTCTTTAGAGTGAACGTTTAGTGGCCTTGTTAAAGTGATCGTGAGATCTAGTACATGTTACATAATTTGATAGTTTTAAAAGAAGCAAAGATGCAATGCCCGTGACCCCTTCACAGCCCCCTCTCACGCCACGACTAACGTCCCGTGCTCCCCTCTCACGGAGCCGTACGTACCCTTTAAATCATCTACATTTGTTTGTTATACTATATATATTAATACTAAAAATAAAATAAAATATATTTATATAGAGTGAGAGAGACAGAATTTCCAGACCAGAATTCAATTTGGGATAGCTTTTTGATTGGTTTTAAAACTCGAGGTTGCTTTTACCCGGTTGTTTGCCGCTTTCGAGGTTGCTAGGGTTCTCTTTTCTCTGTGCCATCTATATTTTACTTCATTATTCATTCATATTTTGTATTTATATCCTATACGTACATATGGTATGTCACACACACATATATATATGTGTGTGTCTCGTACGTTTACTATAAGCAGATAACTTAAAAATACTGTAATTTTATTCTTCTTGTTTGTAAACGGCACGAGATTGTAAATCTGTCTCATTACACAATATGAACTAAATACCAAAACCTAGAAGATAATCAATAAAAAATATAGTTAAATAATATATGTTACAAATAATGAAACCCTAGCACTTTTAGTGCTTACCTTTATATATAAACAACAATACTTATAAGGTCTTATTATTATTAAATTTTTATTGCTTTACATTGTATTATTAAGATCTTATTAAGATTTTGTTCAGTTTATATTACTTTACATTGTTTAAATATCTGTACACGTACTGTTCTTGATTCATTTCTATAACCTCCACGCATGTATGGATGTACATGTACTCTAGGTTACACACACATCCATATATGTGTATATATCCTATGTAAATATACATGCACATGTATATGTTATATGTATAGCCTTAAGAGCAGCTGTTTGGTTGTGATTTATTATGTATGGGGTTCTTATTTGATGGTTCACCTTCTTCTGTCCAGTAAATGCATGTGATGAATTAACTTCCATACATTATAACATACATTAATGTAAACCGTAGACTTGATGTGCAAAATTAATCCATGTCCTTGTTTAGTTTACGTGTTGCGTTTATATCAACAACATATATGTATGATACCCCACACTCATTATTATAACGACAATTGTTTTCTAGGAATCTTTAAACAGCTTATAAATTATAATTTATAACCATGTTCATCAAACCATGTACCTTTCTTTGTTTACTTTTATAGGATGGCAAAAAAGAATAGAACTTGCAACCTTCAAGTCATAAACGTTGGCGGTACTAAAAGTGTATTATTATTTATTAGATTTAATTAACTATATAACTACGTAAGCGGGTGGAGTGTTGGGTCCTCTTGGTAAAGATGTGTCACGCAACTAAAAGGTTGTAGATTTTTGGTTGTACTACAGGATTGAAGAATTTAACCTGTAAATGATAATATTATAGGTCTTAAGTTAATCATGTTATAATAACTTGCATCCCTTGCTAAACGCATCTCATATTGATATGATTTATTTTTACATTATATGTCCGTGTAATGCTTGTATACTCCCGTATATGACCCTGTATAAGCCAATACACTACCGTTCACCATGTTACACACCCATCGGACGCCTGTATAGGCCTAATTCAACTTTTTATCCAGTCGTGTTCTCCTTTTAAATACTCGTATAATAGAGGGTATATCGAGTAAAACAATTGTATAGTACTATAAAAAATTGTGTTTGACATTTAAAAGGTCAGCTCTTTTTAAATAGAGTTGTTAGTAGGTGATGGTGCAGTCTAGAAAACCCTACACATACCAAATAAAGGTGGAGTTAGAAAAAGATGGCCTTTAATAGGGTACTAGATTTGTGGAGTATGTGTAAGAAACACTAGGATTAACAAGGTTACCTGAGTTGATGAAAGTTCTGATTCAAAACAAGTACCTCTTTGATTAGGACACTACACTCTTTCAGGATAAACATACTTTCTGGTGCTATCTTCTTTTCTATTCCTCTATGTGTTTTGTGTGTGTTTTTGACAGTAATACAGATTTAGGAAGCGCATTTGTTTTTGTTTCTGGTGTTTAACTTTTTTATTATTATTTTTTTCTGTTGAAAAGCTGGTCATTTAGTTGCATATATTATGGCGCATGCATGTATGTCAGTTCTGAGTTATCCTCTTGTTGGACTGCCTAAATGTACCCATTCACTGATTCAAGAGTTTCTGTTATCAATGGTCATAACTACACACTTGTTTATGGTTAATTCATCAAGATTTGATTGAACCTTCAAACTAAATTGTTCTCTCTAGTGAACTAAGGGAGAATGAAAGCATAACTGATAGCACAATGAAATATTATTCAATGATTTTTTTTAATTTTTCTTTTGGATTTTGCAAATGATTGAATACTATAAACTGTTTTCCATTTTATATTTTACTGAAACTCGTAGTTGCTTATCTAAACATAAACGATTAACAAAGAAATTATGTGATAAGCAGAAAAGAAAACACAAAAAGAATAAAAGGTTTTAATTAGTCTTCAACTCTCTATAAAACAAATATAATCTATTTAGGAACTAGCAACAATGTGCAGCTAGTCATCACAGATTGCTCGTAGAAAATGAATGAACAACATCAAGATGATGAACACATGAGATTAATCAAGAGAGTCGGAAGAACAGACGAAGAAAACCTTGGAATATCTTAGGTTTCTTCAGATAGCGTTGCTTATATAACAACTCCAAATCCATCAGCTTATAGCTTTAATCTCTTGGCTTTAGCACCCACTCTTAATGTAATTCCCAAACAAATTTATTAGACCAATAATATTTTCACACAAGTAATTTTGTTAAGCAATTCCATGTCCCATAGTAAAATGATCTTGGAGGAGTATCAATTTTTTAAATTTTAAATGTCCCAGACATTACCACCTTTTCTCTTAAAAATAGTTTCATCTTAAAATGTTTTGTTCTCTAATGATATACAGGATTTACAATCATTTATATAGCTGCATTTTGTCATAACCTATACTGACAGGAAGAGAACGACTGATCTTAAAAGATTTAAAACCCAAGTAACTTTACATACAATCATATCTATAACACGACACTCATCTTCAATGGATGAGCGAGAAACAATGTTTTGCTTCTTATTTCTCCTGAGATTAAAAATTCACCCAGGTAAACTTGGTTCTTCAATCTTCAACTTTCTTCATTACAACTTTGGTTTTTCATCCCATACAAGATGTGCACCTAATTGTAAAAAGTCGAAAAATTCCAGCAAGCTAACACGGCCATGTCAAAACTGTAAAGAGATTCTACATGACCGTGTTAACGTTCTGCTATAAAAACAAAAATTGATATTTTATGTATTTTTTAATTATGAAAAAAGGATTACTAAAGACGTTAATTAAATTGTGAAATTAATTCAAATATGAAAACTAATTCCAACATTAAGGTAGTTTCTTGATTCGATTTGGCTTCGATCATTAACGATTACGGTACAATGACTAGTTTTAATTAATGATTTATATCGATACTAGACATCACGCCATTCAGATATCCACTCTATGTAATGTCTAATCAATCGCAGTTCGTTGATAGAAGTATCAATTATAATTAAACACACACGCCATTCGGTATGCTTAACTAGATTGTATGATTCTATAACGACAATGAATTCATAGACAAACTCAAACCGTTAATTGTTTCTTATATCAAAAATCAAAACTTGATTAGGGTTTTAAAACTTGAAGAACTTTATTAGAAAAATTAATAAAGTGACCAATTAATTTTATTAACAATCTAATATATATCAGATTAGATCCGGGTTTAAAATCAAGAATCAAACAAACAAACCATTAAAATAAAAATATCTCATAAACGCTTTACATAAGTTCAAACCAAATCAAAGAAATTTAACCTGATGTTGAAACTAAGATTGTTCTAGTCAGACATGACGACTAGATCAATCAAAACTGAAATAAAAATAAAAACTTACGAAACAAAAATACGAATGATTAAGTATCTTCAATCAAAAGAATTCCACCAACAAAAGAACTAATTTGCTAAAGCTCTTCTTGTTTGTTAAATTTGATTCTTCAATATTATCTCTTCAAAATGTTTCAAGATGCCCCCTTTGATCATCCCCTTTTATTATATTTATAATAAATCTTTAATTTCCTGATTCACTTTTTAAGATTTTTAGTTTCTTTTATTTTGTCCAGCAAAATCTAATGATAATCATCACAAACAAGAATTTTCTTACAAAATAGGAAATTTCAATTTCTTGCACTTTTTTAAATTCAAGATTATTCTTAATAATATTTTCTTTAAGTCTTTTTTTCTTATCTTCCAATTGCATAAACCTACAAAACCAACCAAAACACACCAAAGTATATTTCATCCCAAAAAACTATTATTATATGAAATAAATGAAAAATACATGCTAAAAATACAAATAAATGCCAAACTATACTATAAAACTATAATAATTAACGTCTAAACATATAACTAACACCCTTCCTCCTTCGAAAGAACTTCTTCAAGTCCTCTACCGTGCATGGTTTTAATTTTAATGACCTTATCCATGGTGCCAACTTTCTCGATGATTATTTGCACTTGTCATGAGGAGCCTTGATAATTGTCCTCTTGTTTATTTTGACTTTTGAGGTTCTTAGAGGTTATTATGCTTCCCACTACTTTTCAAATGACATTTTATTAATTTTTGAATATTGCTTAATGGATGCCACAATTGGTTGAAATTTCTTTGGGATAGAGTTAAGCAGCAATCTCAAATCAAGACTTTCAAACTTAGCTTTTATACTGCTTAACTTTTTTGAGAAATAAACATATGGTTTTGTTCTCACTACTAGAAAAACTACAATAGATGACGCGCATTGTGCGTCATATCTTTGGGGTCAGATGACGCGCAAATACGTGTCAAGGAAGGTGTAGTCATAAATGAACGATGACACGCATCCGCGCGTCATCTTTGTATGACGCGCAAACGATGACGCGCATTTTATGACGTGCAAAAGATGACGCGCAATGCGCGTCAAGGAAGGGGTAGTCATAAATGACTAGATGACACACATGCGCGTGTCATCTTTGTAATTTTTATAACGTGCTAAAGATGATACGCAATGCACGTCATAAATTTAGATGCATTTTTAAATATTCATTTTTATTTTTATTAAATTTACCTAATGTTTTCTAAAACAAATTGAAATCCATTTAAATACCAACAAAATTTACAAAAGTTGTTAAATAACATCAACTACAAAACATAAAACAAGTCCAAATTCATTACAATTCCAGTACTAATTCATTGCAATACTAATACAAGTCCAAATCTATCATTGCAGGCCTACATATAAATGAAATTCGATACGTAACGCGACCAGTCTTCACGAACTTCATCCAAATCACCATCGGTGTATTCATCTTTACCTCCTCCAACCTAAGACAAAACCAATTTCATCAAATTAAACTTGTCAATTTTGACCAATTTCACCAAATTAAACTTTGTCAATTAAGAAATATATTAAAAGAATATAACATAAAGTTTTAATAATTTGTATTACTTACGCATCAATGGTTTGTTTCAACAACAGGTTCAAGTTCATAATAAACATTAATTTTCAATGGTTAGATTGGAGAAGAGAAACAAAGAAAGTGATACTGTAAATAAAGAAAACCTTTAACCAGAGAAGGGAAGCTAAAAAACCACATATGCAGAGTTCAAGTTCAAATGAAAATAGACATCTCCCAGAAGGTAGAGAGCAGCAGAATGTGACTAAAACATAAAAAGTTTCTTGCTCTGTGTAAACACCCTCATTCTAGGCATAATAACATTAGTAATATGTATTAATGGGTTTGTTAATTCGATCCACTTTGTTTATGTTTTTTTTCTTAAGCATATGTAGTTTTCTATTATATCTACACATACCTTGAGGGATTGGTTGACTTCGTCACTACTAGATACCTAAATCAATTAACTAATTTCAATCAAAACATAAAGGACCTGCAAACAAAAACCACCAAAAGCCTAATAAATCATCACAAAATAACTAATTAGAAGTATGTGATGATGTGGCTTCACCGAACCATTACTAACGCATAAGTTTGTAAATGAGTATATATAACAGTCTGAAATAAATCAGGAACATTAAACATACATTAATAGTTAAAAAAGCAAGTACTTGATTACTAAGTGAAGCAAATTTAACATGTTAGGGATTGCTAGGTACTTCTACATCTATTTCTATAATTAATTTTCTTACAACATATAATCTAATTATTTGGACCCTACATGATCTGAATCATGCTACATAAAAAAGGTTATTGAATCACCACTTCAAATCTATCAAGAACACGCTAAGTGTGAGGGAGATTCCTGTAAAAGACTAACTCTTTACTCATAAGTAAGCATGAAATACCAACCTGGCTAAGATGACTTCCTTTGGCATCTATCCTAAAGGCAAACCAAATGGCTACTCAAATAGGTATTTTTGTTTTTAACTAGACACATGTGAGGAATACTCTTGGCACATTAAATAATATATCATTGTTTTGTTCTAGTGTTACCTACGGGCTTCAGTTCATATATTTGTAAAGAATAAAACAATAAATACTTGGCCCTTAAATGTTTGTAAAGCTATTTATAATCAAATAAATTAATTTCTTCGACAAATTTATCGCAAGTAATAAAAATCATAGAATCCATTATAAAAATCCAAAAAATAAAAAAACACACCTCATAGCAATTGTAATAATGAATGAATTATTAATTTAAAGAAAGATAGTTGTATGATAGATCATAACACTTACCTTGAAATCTTGATCTCCAACCCAAGTCTAAATCGCAGAAGAAAACCACACATGTGACTACAAATAATTTTCGCCATCGGACTCCTCATTTAGAGAAGCAACTTCCTGATTATCTGATTTAGTATATCTTCTTCATTATCAGTAACCTTTGTACTTGAACAAACATCATTAGAGTTACATGACAAAAACATATTCTCTTTCTGTTGAAGCAAAACAAAATGGAATTAGGATTCCAGATTCAAGTTGAAGTTTGCAATTACTCTAACAAATCACAACCTAAACACCATTTTAGTAGCTAATTGCTTGAACCAATAAAGCACAACCTAAAGTCTGCAATTACTCTAACAAAGCACAACCTAAAGAACCAATAACTCTAACAAAGCACAACCTAAACACCATTTTAGGAGTTTATAGCATACCTGCCTACGCAAAATTAATAACTTCCAGATTCAAGTTTTCATTCGTTGTCTTCAACCACACATTTGAGATGGAGGGTTCAATCACTGCTGCAACATAAAGAACACGTCACCACAAATACACAATAAACAACGTAGCAGCAAAAGATGGAAATATGCCGCCGTCGTCGCCTGATTTGGAAACCCAAACAACCACCATCGGCTCTGCTTGTGTCGCAAGAAGTAGTATTGAGACAAATAACACATAAATTAGCAACAAACCTCACCAATAAGACGATTGATGCAAAAAGTAACAAAATTGAGGTTCAGGATCATTATCACAACTTCCTGCCGGTGAAGGGCATTCGAATCGACGACGAATCGACGACCGTCGCCGGCGGTGGCAACGCCGGCGGTGGTTGCGGTGGTGGTGGGGAGGCATTTGAGCTTTCAAAAACGGTTTTCGAGGTCGTACGAGAGGTTACCGCCGTTGGAGAATGAAGAGTAGTTGATAGTAGCGATTTGTTCGAGAAGAGGGTGATCCATTGCTTGAGAGAGAACATCTTCAACAGTTTGTCTTCATTGTCTGTGAGGAATGAATCATCCTCCATTGTTGAGTTGAGGTGAGTTGCAGGTGAGAATGAATTAGGGTCTTTGGGGATTTTGGGGTGTTTGCAGGTGAGAGTGAATTAGGGTGTTTGAGGGAGAAATCAAGGTTTATATGTTAAAAGTGGGAATTGAAATGTTTCAAAAAATAACTGACAAAGATGACACGCAAATATGCGTGTCATTTTTTATATAAATTTTGTAAAATATGACAATATTTTTATGACACGTGAAAATGTGTGTCATCTTTTTTCGCGTGTCATATTTTACGCGTCATCTATTAACAGTTTTGTAGTATTGTCTCTTACATCTTAAAGGCCTCTAGTTCACTCAACAAAGTATGCAGACGTGATTTATAAACAAGATCCACCCCAATATATCAAACTTTATTTAAATCCCATACTTTCTTTACACTGGCCTATTGTAAACTTTCATTAAAACATCTTCCGGCAATGTTTAGAAGATTATTTCTTTTCATGTATATGCCTTCTTTTCATATACGCCTTTTTGTAGAAGCAATTGTTCCCACAGACCATATGCATTTAAGATTGTTTCTATTGTAATTACCCATATGGTATCATTTGATAAGTTAGTTTTGAGTATTGGAGTGATCATGTTCCTTCCACCGATTGATCTGAACACCCCTTCTATTTTCTGTCTTTGTTTCCTTAAATCGACATACAGGGTTTTAGCACGAGACGTGTGAACAAACCTGGATACAAGTTAGTAGTTAATCTGAACGACTCTATATGAACTTTAAAAAATAAACCTCAAAGTTTATAAATTTGAAAACGTTACAGAAGCGTAAGATAAATATTCAAACCTAATTAAACCATTCAAATATAAATTTGCAAAACACACACCCAAACCATAGTTTAAATGTAATGTAAAATAAACTGTAGTAAATAGTTGTTTGAATGCATGCTTGACCCATGAAGTGTTCCTATGTACACTTGTTAACGACCTGAAAAAAATATACTAAAGTATCTACACAAAGGTTGGTGAGTTTAAGAATTTATAAGTAAGCACAAGTAGTAGCGTTTGTAAAACATAAGTAAGTGTATTGAAATAAATAACTAGTCTAATTCATAGCAATAATAATAGTGATTTCACGATCAAAGTTGACTGTGTTTGTTTGTTTTCTTTCCACCATGACTTACAGTCATGATATATGTTATTCGTTTTAGGACAATGTTACACTCGCTTGACCTCCAGTCGAACGAGTTGGGTTTGCCAGACCCAATAGTAGTATCCAATATTTCCTTCTAGTTTCCTTAATCAACCATCCAAAAGCATAAGGACATTCAATGGTATAGTACACTATGTTCATGCTATACAAAACTTATAATAATTATAGCGTTTGAAAAAGGTATGCTTTATCCCCCAAAATGAGTATGTAAAGTGGAGCATTGAACTCACCTGAAGTGTAAATAAAAAAACTGAATCCTAACGATGAAAAAATAGACAACGCGTCAAAACTACCTAGAATACGTGAGTACATAAGTACGTGTAAACAAAATATATTAACAAACCCTAAGCATTCAATCAAACTCATTAATTTAAGTGATTTGGAAAATATTGACATGTTTCACCCGGTTGACACGTTTGACCCAGTTGACTCGTTTGACCTGTTGGTGACATGTTAAGTGAAATCATGCTTGTTCTTAATTAGCAAACCAATTACTCATATGTTTAACCTAAATCATTCACGTATAGTACATAATGAATCCTAAATCCTAGCAGGATTAGTCTAATAGCATAACATATCATATAACACATACAAATCTTAATACAAAATCACCATGTTTATTTCAAATAGAAATAAATCTCAAATACCAAATCACACATAAAGTTTAATCACGCACTAGATGCCATGTGAAGTAACTTACTACTTCATATCCTAAACCTTACCAATTGTATTAAGTACGGGCCTCAGATCCACATGTGTGTATGATGTTCATCATCACGTTTGCAGGATCGTATGCTGGTCACTCAACAAGTGATTTTTCTCTCAAACTCACCTTGAACAACACTCAGTAAGAGTCTAGGAAGAGTTGATCACAATATAAAAAGTAACAAGCAGTAATAAACACAGGATGTAAATTTTCAAGGTACTTTTATATATTGCTTCTCAACTTAAAGGATTACAAGACGCTTTACAAGCACAAGTTCTGGCTCTAATCTCTTGCTCTCTACTTAATAAGTTACAATGAGAAGATATGTATAATATTACCTACAGCCGGATATACTTTGATACCAGCTGGAAACCTCTAACCAAACATCTATACTACAAGACTCTAGGTTAAGATATCTCAGACATTTTACCTGAGATTTGGTAGTCAGAACGTGTCCCTGACTTACCTTTTGTCCATAACTAAAGTTGGTAACATGTACTATCATACAAAGGTAAACAGTAGAATAAAGTATGGTCAACAACATGGCTCTTTAGGAAGATGCCATGCTGTATCAGAGGTCTATAGCGGACTGTCAGAGACCATACTTATGTCTACTGGTCAAAGCAATGTCTTCCGAAGGATAAGTTTCTTCGGAAGAATAACCTCTTCCGAAGCCACTTATACTTCGGAAGACTGCTCCTTCTGAAGCTTGGAATCTTCTTTGTCTTCGGAAGTAGACTTTGTCTTCAGCTCTTTCTTTAGACTTTGTCTTTGGAAGTAGACTTTGTCTTCAGCTCTTTCTTCAGACTTTGTCTTCGGAAGTGTTATTCAGACTTTGTCTTCGGAAGTGTTCTTCAGACTTTGTCTTCAGCTCTTTCTTCAGACGTTGTCTTCAGTCCTTTCTTCAGATTTTGTCTTCGGAAGAGTTCTTCAGACTTTGTCTTCGGAAGATAGTCTTCAGCTCTTTCTTCAGTTGTTACCTTCAGCTGTTGACTTTAGCTGTTGTCTTCAGCTGTTGACATCAGCTGTTGTCTTCAGCTGATGACTTCAGCTGTTATTCTTCAGACTTCGGAAGATCTTATACTTAGCTTCGGAAGCCTTTGAATGTAGCACCAAAATTGACTATGTGAAGTGGTTTTGGTTGCACCAGCCTTATAATGACCCAACAAACTCCCCTAGGCTGATGCTACCAAAACTTCACTTCTCTCTTCTTCTCAAAACTTTCAGCACCAAGGAAAGTAAATATCTATCTGTTTCCTTGTTCTTTTCTGATGTAGTGCTGAGAAGTTTGTACAAATCTTTGGTAGACAGAACATCCAGTCTGTTACCTTGGATTATATGTACCCTTTCTTGTGGCCCTCTGAAAAGAGTTAGTTGATGGGAACTATAGTCATATTCCCATCTAACTATAGGTTCCAATTCCGGACCCTCCACCATCTGTAGAAAGACTGCGTCCTTGGTGGTAGATCTTTCCTTGTCTTCCTGTCTTCTTAACTTCAACTCTTCTTCGATCTTGGCTTTTGCAGTTAGCTCGGCTAGATGAAGACTACTAAGATAAATTCTGATGATAGCAACAATCTCAGAGTTGGAGAATGGCTTCTCTGTAAGCTCAGCAATGTCAAATCTGCTGAGATGCAACAGAGAAGTGGCATTAAGCCGGTTGATTTCTCCATTCTCTCTTTCCACAACAAAGTTGTGAGAAGGTTCATCGAACCTCTACTGGATTATAACTTTCCTAGGCCCAGGAGACTGACTAGGAATCCTGTCCTCCTTCCTTGTATCCAGTAAAGTCACCAGTTTTCTTCTTAGTCTCTTCTCTTTAGCATTTAGAGAATCAAAGTTGAGACCAAGAAGTCTTGCAGCCTGGCCCAAAGTACCTCTAGGCAACTCAAGAAATTGACCTAGGGTGAGGGAGCTTGAAGAGTTATCAACATAGGTGATGTTGATAAGATCTCCCTCACAGGAGATGCTGCTCATAGTAGTGCAGTTATTGAGCCTTGTCTTGATCTCCTTCATCTCCTCAAGAGAGAGATGTTTAGAAGACTGAGGGGATGATCTTGGTTTCTGTTGGGTAGGTTTAGGTTTAGTGGTTCTGGGTTGTGTTTTGGGTTTAAGGATGGGAAGTTTAGGTGGTTGGGGTGATGAGGTAGGTTTGGGTAGAGTTGTGGGTTCAGGGGTGAAGGTTTCATCTGAGGGTTCAGTTTTGATGGGAAATAGGATCGGTTCTTCTGGTGTAGGTTGTGGTTGAGTGGCTAAGGTGAAGATCATTCCCTGTCCCCTCCTATACATCTCCTTCCTCTTCCCATACGGATGTCAGCTTTTATTTCGCTAACAATCCATTGGAGTGTCCTTTCGGACATGGGTCCCACCTTCCTACCAAAGAAGCCGTGAGCCCGGAGATAGTCTTTCATCCAGGCTTTATCACTGAGCTTCTTGGTGGCAGTGACCCCCTCTACCTCTTCCCTCCACTTCTTCTCTTTCATCTTCTCCCTTGCAGCCTTCTTCCTTTCTTTCTCCATTTGATCCTGCTCTTTTTTGTGGAGCAGCAGGATCATATCATCATCATGTGGAGAAAGATCAGGAAGACTGAAGCCTCTTGAGAGTAGGAATTTAATCCTAGCCTCTCTCAGCTGTAGGCTGCTTTCCTTTGTTCTTCTTCTTCCCTCTCCAAGGCCAACCTGGCTTCTTCTTCTTGCCTTAGCCTGGTTTCCTTTCCAAAGTCACCAACTCCTCTAGTGGTAGCAGGAGTACTTCCTCATTGGCAGCTCCTAAGTTGATGAGCTGATCAATAAGTGCTGTCCTTCTCTTAGTGTTGATTTCCTCCTAATTGGCTGCAGCTGCCTTTAAACTAGCAGCTAGCAGCTTCTCAGCAGGAAACCTACCTTTCTTCTTTAGCTTCTCAATCCTTTCCTCTTCCTGAAGCTCTTCTGCAGTCATTTTCCTTTTGCCTTTGTCTTTAGCAGAGCTTGACTGTGGTAGTTCTTGGATAGAGGGTTCGGATTGAGAGAGAGGTTCAGCTGGTGTTTGGGATGGAGGTAGATCAGAAATGTCCTCCCTGCTCAACTCAGATGCTATTTCAGCAATGACATCTGTAATGATCAGTTCCTCGGACATTTGGAACAAACCTTCCGCAGCTTCCATCTCAGCTTCAGAAGACTTATCTTGTTCTTCCGAGGCTTCAACTTTAGCTTCGGAAGTTTCAGCCTGAGCTTCAGAAGAAGAGGCTGATGCAAGTTCTGTCCCAACTGTTTCAGTTGCTGGGCCATCAGTCCCCATTTCCCCTTCGAAGTTAATCTCAGGTTCCATGTGGACCTTAGGTTGACCAACTTCTTCCACAGTGGTAGAAGGTGCAGTCAGTCTTTGAAGCTCCTCAGCCCCAAAGTATATGAGTGTGGTGCCAGGGCTGGGCTGTTCTAAGGAGGATCTCAATACAAACTTTGTGAAAAGTCTGTAGAGATCATGAAGCATCTGTGAGTCAATCTTTAAAGTTAATTGAGATGACACAGGTAGGGTGATGAGTTAGGAAGTAGAGGACTGGATCAGTGGTTCCGCAGATGTTTGTCTCTGATCTTTCTCCCCCTTTTTGGTAGCATCATCTTGAGAGCTAGATGAGCTAGAGGAAGAAGTCAATGAGACCTGAATAGGTACATGCCTAACAGACCTCTCCGTCTGTTTCTCAGCTAGTTTAGCCTTGAGATTGTTAATCTCAAGTTGCTGAGTGGCTGTCCTTGTCTCTAAGATCCTCACTTGAGATTCAAGGCTTGAGACCTTAGAGATCAAGTACTGAATAATGAGTTGCATACTTCCCTCATCTTCATGTGAAGAATCACGGGGAGATGAGATAACATACCTAGTATGTTCAGTCTCACCACCAGATGTGACTTCTTGGCACCCTGGATACCTTTGCTCAAATTCATCTCTTTCAGAGATGTCAATGGGCAAAGTTGCCGTAGACTCAGTCTGATTGATGTTACCACTGTCCTGAGAGCTCAATGAGAGACTTTGAGTAGTGGCAGCTGAGCCTACATGAGTCCCCTCTACATCAGTGGGACTCACCTCAGTAGTTGGCTGCTGATGGGGGCTAGAGATAAGGGATCTCTCTTGGCTCTGTTGATCTTTGAGAGGGTGTTGTAGATCAACTTCATGGCCATGGAGAGATGTTATCTCTTCATCAGTTTGAGTAATAGGTCAGTGAAAGATAAAGAGGTTAAACCTACTGACCCGGGACCTAGATCAATGTCTACAGGCATTGAGCCTTTTGTGGGGCTGTCCCTTGTTGGCTGCACAGGGGAGTGTAAAGACTCACCCTGTGGGCTAAAGGCTTGAGGTTCGGGCTCTTGGGTTTGAGACTGAGAAGGCTCAAAACCTAAATTGAGGTCAAAGGAGAAGGATGGTGTGACCTCGGATCGAGTGGGAGCCCATGTTTCCACTCTAGCCCTTTTGGATTGAACTGGAAGAGCTTCTTCAATCAGAGTAGATTGAATAAGGGTTTGTTTGGGTCGTCTCTGATATATAATTTTGATGGATGGAGAAGGTATTGGGACATTTGTGGTGAGGATTGCTGGTGTGGGTTTATCACCTGTGGGGTTAACAGGGATGTCACCAGGAGCTATGCGCTCAATCATCTGTGGAGGTAAAGGAGTATTCCTTCCAGTAAAGTTGGTGGTACCTTCTTCAAAGTTTTGAAGATGGTAGGCCGCACTTGAGGAACAGTTAGAGCAGCTGCACAGACAAGCTTGCTCTGTTCCAACTCGCAATTGATGATGTGTTGAATGTATCGAGGGTACATGAAGAATGTGTTCCTTTGAAGATTCCCGATTAGGTTGGTCAACATAAACCTTGAGTAGTTGAAGTGCAGGCCTCTCACCAACCTATGAACTAGGCATCCTAGTTCGTATGGGATTTGATCCCATCCCTCAGACTTGTTGGATAAGCAGTGCAGAACGATATGTAGCAGGAACTTCCAATGATATGAGAAGTTGAACTTGTAGAGTGTTGATCTGCTCATATCTCCACCATATCCCATGAAGATGTAGGAGCTATCCAAGTCTTCTTTGGGAAATTCAGTAGGAGCTCCATCATCATGAAGCTCGAGATGCTCCCTGATGAGTTGTTCACTGATGATCAACTCCTGTCCACAAATGCGGGTTCCCAGGACGCGAACCCCATTTAGGACTTCAGCTTGACCGTTACTCCAGAATTCAGTCATGTGGTTGGAGTAAATGGTGGGGTTAACAGTGAGCGCTGTGAAGTAGGTTGATTCAGAAAGAAAGGTGATGATTTGGGTGAAGTCAGCATCTCTTGATGAATCAAGTAATGCGACTTGGTTGTGCTGAGGGTTTAGCGCCATTGTAGAGAAAGTAGCTTGAATTTGGGTGAATTTCAGGTTTGACAGTGAAGGAAATATTTAGGGCAGTAAATTGGTAAAAGAAGATGAAATTGAAAAGTCTGGATTATTTAAAGGGGATGAATTGTGGTAGTGGCGGTAATAGGGTAACTGTTCGGGGGTTATGGTGGTTTTCGGCTGTGAAATGACAATGGCGGCAAGGGATAAGTTTAAATAATCTGACCATCATTAGCAAAATCTTTACCTTTACAGAGTGGAGCCCAAAAGATATCCGTTACATAGAAAAATCTCTCTTTCCAAATGTAAAACATTTCCGAAGGTAATTTCTCTTCCGAAGGCAATTTTCTCTTCCAAAGCAAAACATTGCTTCCGAAGGTAAAAATTGCTTTCCAAATGAAGAGCTTTATAAGCTTCGGAAGTAGATCTGATGTAAAATCAATCGCTTCTTCCGAGACTAAAAACTCTTCCGAGAAGAAAATTTCCATTGAGGAATTTGGCTTCGGAAGATATTTAAGAATATCTTCCAAGAGTTAATTCCTCTTTGGAAGAAATTTACACTTGGAATGATTTAAAGAGATCTTTTGTAACAGGGCTTAAATTGTATTGACACAAGACATTACACATTAAAAAGCTTTCAAAAGAGGTAGTTAGTCAATGTTTATCATCTCAATAGCTAATATGAGATACTTAAATCTTTGTTCATCAAAAGCTTTTGTGAACAAGTCAGCATATTGCTTATTTGAGTCAACTTTGATTAACTTTATCAGATTTTTCTCATGAATATCTCTAATGAAATGGTACCTGATATCAATGTGCTTTATCTTTGAGTGCTTCACAGGGTTCTCAGTAATGGAGATAGCACTGTTGTTGTCAATATGGATAGGAGTAGTCATGAAGTTGAATCCATAGTCTAATATCTGATTTTGAATCCATAGCAGTTGAGCACAGCAGCTAGCAGCAGCAATGTATTCAGCTTCAGCAGTTGATGTAGAGACACAGGATTGTTTCTTGCATTGCCATGAGATAATCCTTCCACCAAGAAATTGACATCCTCCTGATGTTGATTTCTTGTCAATGTTGCAGCCACCATAATCACTGTCAGAGTATCCATAGAGATTGAAGTCACTATTTCTTGGATACCAGAGACCTAGTTTAGGTGCTCCTTTGAGGTATCTAAGGATTCTCTTAACAGCAGCCAGATGAGACACCTTTGGAGCAGCCTGATATCTTGCACAAATGCATGTGGCAAACATGATATCAGGTCTACTAGCAGTGAGATACATCAGAGAACTAATAATTGCTCTATACTGATGTTGATCAGTATCCTCCCCCTCAAGGTCAGGGCAAAGATTATGGTTTCTGGGTATGGGTGTCTTGGCTGATTTACAGTCCTTCATTTCAAATCTATCTAAGATGTCTGAGACATACTTAGATTGATTTATGAAGAACCCTTCCTTCATTTGCTTTACATGAATTCCAAGGAAAAAGTCCGTTTTTCCCATGGAACTCATCTCAAACTTCTGCTTCATAATGCTCTCAAAGTCCTTACACATTTGGTCATTTGAAGAACCAAATATGATGTCATCAACATAGACTTGAACGAGCAAAATGTCTTCTCCAGACTTCCTGATGAAGAGAGTCTTGTCAATGGTACCTCTGGTGTAGCCATTCTTCAGGAGAAACTGAGACAAAGTCTCATACCACAGCCTAGGTGCTTGGTGCAGCCTATATAGAGCTTTATCCAATTTGCACACATAGTTGGGGTGCTGTGGGTCTTCAAATCCTGGAGGTTGACATACATAGATTTCCCTATCTATATCCCCATATAGAAAAGCACACTTAACATCAAGTTGGTAGACTGTGAAGTTCTTGGATGCAGTATAAGCAAGGAAGATCCTAACTGCCTCAAGTCTTGCAACAGGTTCAAAGACATCAGTATAATCGATTCCTTCCTCTTGGGTGTATCCTTGAACTACTAATCTTGCCTTGTTCTTGATAATCAAGCCTCTATCATCTTTCTTATTTCTGAAAACCCATTTAGTGCCTATGGGTACTTGACCAGATGGTAGTGGGCATAGATTCCAGACCTTTTGTCTTCTGAATTAAAGCAACTCCTCCTGTATCGATTCAACCCAACTACCATCCTTTAAGGCATCTTCCACCTTCTTGGGTTCCATCTGAGATAAGAAGCATGAGTACAAGCAGACATTCCCATGATGAGTTTGCCCTCTTGTTCTCACACCCTCGGAGACATTCCCTATGATGTTCTCAGGTGGATGAGTGTTGTGAATCCTAAGACGAGGAATCACTTCCAGTTGCAGAGATAAGTCCAGATTGGACATATTCTGATCAGGAACGGATCACTCTGTCCAGCTATTGTTTCAAAGTCACTCAATGAGGACTGATTGAATGATTAAGAAACATCATCAATGGTTGGTCATGAAGTAGTATTAACAGTTGCCTGTTCCTTCAGAATACTACTTCCTTCAACCTGGTGTTGTAATGATCACCAGAAGAGTTTTGGGGTTCATCAGGTGATTCACTTATTGAAGCTTCACTATTCCTGGAGATAGTTACACTATCAGATCTGTGAATGGTTGAAGCTTGTTGCCTTTCAGCTCTTGGAGAATTTGGAAAAGGTCTGGGAAGCTCAAATAGTTGATCAGCATCAGCATCAGCATCACTTTTAGCACTTGTTCCACCTGAAACATTCTCATAAGATGGTTTAGAATAGTTTGGAAACAATTCTAAATCAAAGATATAATCAGGTCCATTCCCCTAACACAAGGAGTGTGCTCATTTACAACTATTGTGACATCCGTCACTATCAGGTCCGTCAATTGACTCGAAACCCGTTAATTCTTTCTTCTCGTGCATTTATTATTATTTTTCGTATGTTTATATGCGTGTATTGCTTCTGCGATTGTTTGGTGTGTGTGTGTGTGTTGTGTGTGTGTGTGTGAGTGTGTGTTGTGCGCGGTGTGCGCTGTGTGTGTGTATGCTTCTGCGATGGTTTATCCGTGCGTGTGTATGAACAATGGTGGTATGTGTGTGATGCGATGGTGTTTGAGTGTGTGTGTGTGTATGTATATGTGTGTGCGTGAGTATGGTGCAATGTGTGTTTGTGTGTGTTGTGTGTGGTTGTATGTTGTGTGTGTGCAGCAGTATGTATGATGTGTGTGTTATGTATATATATGTTATGTGTGTGTTGGGTATATATATATGTTAAGTGTGTTTTATGTATATATATTGTTATGTGTGTGTTATGTATATATATTGTCATGTATAGATATATATAATCGGTAGGTGTGAGTGTGGGTGTGTATATATATACATACATAAATATACGTTTGTGCTTGGTCGTGTGCGTGTTAATTGGTATGTATACGTAACCGTGTGTACGTTGAAAGAACGTACATACATGTCATTATTTTGAGTGCGGTCGTACCTAGTTGTTGTTATTACCACTATTATTATTAACGACATCATCATCATTATTATTATATTATTATTATTATTATTATTATTATTATTATTATTGTTGTTGTTGTTGTTGCTGTTATTGTTAACATTACTGTTGTTATTAGTATTATTGTTATTATTATTATTAATAATATTATTGTTATGATTAATATTGTTATGGTTATTACTATCGTTATTATAGTATAGTGTGCCGAATGTGGATACTTACTTGTGTGCGTATCGCGCGTCGAACCCGAATCGACCAAAACCGACCGAATGTACTCCTTTTCTCATAGAACGTGTTTAATGATTTTAAGTTTATCGTTATGTCGTTCTTTGAAGTGTTTGTTCTATTTATTTCATCACACTCAAGGTGAGTTTCATGGCCCCATTTTCATATTAAACATTTACAAATTGGGGGGAAAGTATGCTCACCCTTTTATGCTGTGAACATATTCAATTATTTTGGGACTGTCGTGTTTACATGTTTGTAAGTAATTATCTGGTACATGCATGAGTTGTCTTTGTGGTTCTGTTTCACAACTAATTAACTCCGGTGTTGGAGCCGATGGACATGTATTGATAGTACTATTGGGCTGACACCCCCATCCTAGGGTTGGTATACTAGTTAATTACCAACTATGGCCAGGTACGGGTCTAGGATGAATATGTTCTGACAATTCCTTTGTGTACGTTGTAGGATTAGTTGTGATGCTCATGTGATATTACTTGCTATTAACTGTATGCACGCATGTCCTACTACACTATTACACAGCATCAAGTTTTTGTTATTATTTAAACCTGCGAACTCACCAACATTATGTTGACCTTTTGAGCATATCTTTTCAGGTAATAATCATTGAGGATTGCTAGGGATGCTGCCTTAGTACAGACCTTAAGTTTTATCTTTCGAGCTGGATGTTTTTTTATTGCAATTGACATTTGACTGTGTTATACATTTGATTACTCTATCCCGGGTTGTGGGACTTATACTTAGTTGTTTTGTATGACTATGTTTGTCATGGAACTGACTAACCATGACATAAGTCTCCATTTGTGTCCGGTGACGTCATGACACGTTGGTCTTTATCATTTGATGCAATCTCTATTAACTTAACAATGTGTTATGACGATCCCGTCCGTTACATCCTCGTGTTTCTGCTATAAGCGGGGGTGTGACAACTATATTGGATGACTCCTCAAATTGTTGATTCTTAATGTTGTATACTCTATAAGCTTTGGAGCAAGAAGAGTATCCAACAAAGATAGCATCATCTGACTTCTCAGAAACTTTGCTAAGTTGTCTTTTATGTTAAGTATGGTACACCTGCAGCCAAAGGACCTTAGAAAGCCAATGAACGGTGGCCTCTTGTTCCATAACTCATAAGGGGGTTTCCATGGGGCTTAACTACAAGAACCCTGTTCTGCACATAGCATGCAGTGCTAACTGCCTCTGCCCAGAATGTTAGAGGTAGTTTTGAATCAACTAACATGGTTCGAGCAACCTCAATAAGTGTCCTGTTCCTCCTCTCAGCAACACCATTTTGTTAAGGAGTTCTGGGAGCACTATATTGTCTGGTAATTCCTTTTGAATCACAGAATGAGTCAAGAACAAAGTTCTTAAACTCAGTCCCTTGATCACTTCTAATGATCTAAACCTTGTGATCAATTTGATTTTCTATTTTAAGAATAAAAGATTTTAATGTTTTAGCAGTTTCATCTTTACTTTTTAAAAAGAATACCCATGTAAATCTTGTAAAATCATCAACAATCACAAGGCAGTATGATTTCCTTCTAATGCTCATTATACTTGTGGGACCAAAGAGATCCATGTGCAATAAGTGTAATGGAGTAGTGATGGAGTTGACACATTTGGATTGATAAGATGATCTGTGTTGTTTCCCTTTCAGGCATGCAATACAGTTATCTTTGCAGAAAAATTCCTTTTTAACAAACCATGTACCAAGTTATTTAAGCCATTTATTCATTGTTTTAAAATTCACATGACACATGCGTTTATGCCATAGTGTTGATTCATCACTATCAGCTTTGGAAAGAAAGCATGATACTTCACCCATAGGAGAAGCATTGTTCATATCTAGCTTGTACATATCCCCTTTCCTGGGATATCTAAGAAGCACCAATTCGGAGGAATTGTCATCCCTGGTCTGAGGATAATGCACTCATGTTCTGTGAAAAGCATTTGATGCTTTTGATCACAGAATTGAGAAACACTTAACAGATTGTGTTCAAGTGTTTGACAAAATGGACTTTGTCAATGTTTATTCTGCCATTGGATATACTTCCTGTGCCAGAAATATATCCTCCGGCCTCACCTCCAAATTGGACAGGCCCTCCATCAAAGTTCTGGAATTGTTGAAGGAGAGATCTGTTCCCTGTCATATGCCTAGAGCATCTACTATCTACAATCCAGACATTGTTGTTTTGTTAAATGGATGTCCCTGCACATAAGATGAGATGGTTAGTTTTGTTTGGAAGCCCAAGCCTTGCTGGTCTTGGGCTCTTCCAAGGATAATGACATAATTGAACCAAAAGATATGCATTGGGGTTCAATAGAGGTCGTTGAAGAAGAGGTTTGGGCTGCAGCATCTTTCTTGATCTTCCAATCCATCCCTTGGTTGATCTTTGAGGAGCGTAAATGGTTGATTTTTGAAGAATAAACAAGCATGCGAGCTAACAAACGAAAGAAGCTTGGTCAAATGGAAAAATTCTGAAAATCCTTATCTTGACGCGTCGCCAAGATGATGATAGGATCTGAGAGACGCGCCAAGATTCCCGCGTCAGAAATCGACTATTTTGTTATTAGCGCGTAGCGAAGATTTTGGGGGTTATTTAGCGACGCGCTAAGATTGATCAACCGAGAAATTTTCCCTAGATCATTATTTAAGGTTTTATAAAAAAAACCTAAGGGAGGAGACGGCTGAAGGCGAGTGAAAGAGACTTTTCAGACGATTTTGAAGCATTTTTGAAGGCCAAAAACAAGATCCAAGCAAGAGAATCAAAGAACCTCGGGTGTTAATCATTCGGTTTTTAGTTTTCTTTCGTTTAATCTTTCCCTATCCATGTTTCATACTTTTGATTTCTCCTTTCGCTTCTGTTTTAATGATGACTATTGGCTAGAACTCTTGTACTACCTAGGTTGTGATGATTATGCTTGATTAACATGAATTTTATCGGTTTATGGTTTGATCTTGTGATTTTGTAATAAACGAATGATTTAATATGAATGATCAGATGTGTATGAGTAATAAAGTTCTGTTCTTGTGATTGATTTCCAGTTTTCATGTGATTTGGTGAATGTCTTTCATAGGATAATTGCATGCTAGATCGTTTACTTTGTGTTCTCGATTTGTGGATGGTTTGCTAGACGTAGTATTTCATTAAATTGGTAATCTTGATTGAACTAAACTAATTATTCAACTAATCTAAAATCTGTGAAGTTGTTAGGTTATCGGTTAGTCTCGTGTGATTGAATTGCTATTCAAGAGTGTTCGTGAGAAAATCCCGTTTAGTATGTCTTTCACATCTTGTTAATCAAGTCTATCTATTCATCTCAGATCTATCCTCTTCACTTTAGGGTGTTGTGACAGTCGTGCCGTAAGGTAGATTGCTTTTCGGGAGTTTTATTATTAAGTTAGAAAACCTGTGAGGGAGATCTAGCTAAACCGGTAGTTAAATGGGCTTTAGGGTTTCTAGTTGTCATCCTTGAGAAGGGTTGAGGATTCTCTAAGTCATCCTTTAGTTTGGAACCTTAAGATCCCGGTTTTCACAAATCATTCCATTAACGATAGAAGAAGTGTTAGTCAAGTATAGGATTCCAGCCTAGGTAGTGTTTTAACATCATCTGAATTCAGTCTCAGCTTTCTCGTGTGTCTTTAGTTTGCTCTCATTTAGTTCTTATTTTAAGTCTTTTAGAATTAGTAGCTAAATTCCCACCAATTCCAATTTTATTTAATTAAGTCTAATTTTCGTTTTTCATTAGGAGTCTCATGGGTTCGATATCCGGACTTACTTTTAGCTTTACTAGAGTCGATAGGTACGCTTGCCTGTCAGTAGTTTAGTTTTTAAGTGTCTAGAGTATTACTTAGTGTTTAATTTGGAGTCGTTTTAATTGTTTTTTATTTGAACTATTTTGTGCACATCAAGTTTTTGGCGCCGTTGCCGGAGATGGATTGGAAGAATAAACAAGCATGCGAGCTAACAAACGGAAGAAGCTTGGTCAAATGGAAAAGCTTTCTTCTGACTTTCTTTTCGGAAGAAGCCTTCACCACCTTTTCTTCCGAAGCAGTCTTCTTCTGGGATGGTTTCAAGGGAGCTTTCTTGTTCTTCCGAACTTTAAAAGCTTGGCTTCCGAAGCCATTTTCCCTTTGGAAGAATTACTTTCTTCCGAAAGCAACTTGGCTTCCGAGACCAACTTTCCCTTTTTCATCATTTGGATCGTTTGAAATGGTCCAAATGAGAAACCTTCCCTGACTCCTTCTTTTCTAACATTATTTGCATAATGTGTGCTTGCTGGATTGTAGTAACAATCTTTAGCCATGTGGTTGTGCAGACCACACATTATGCATGCAATGTTAGTCTTCTGGGAATTTGCAGGTTGCTGTTTCTTGGATTTCTTCTCTTCATCAGCAACTTTCCCTTTCAACTTCTGATCCTTTGGTAGGACAGGAGTGCTAGTATTACACTCCTTTCCTGAATCAGAAGTACCTACCACTTGGAATCCAGCAGAGATGAAGACACCCTTTTGCTTTGGGTCAATCTTTAGCTTGGACTCTGCAACCTTCTTGGCAGTCCTTCTAGCAGCTTTAGCTCTGCATCTTCTTGCTTTGGTGGTTAGGATTTGGTCTTCACACGTGGAGATAAGTGTATCTTCCTGTTTCTCCCCTGTGGTGGCCACTATTTTTGCCTCATCCTCTAGTTCCAATAGGGAAGGGTCAGCAGTTGGAACCTCTTGCTCTTCAGTACCACATCTAGGTAGTCTAATAGACTCATAAAGTGTGGTGGAGCTATTTCGTTGGTTCCCACCCTTCTTTGTTTTGATAAAACATTTTGGAATGAGAGGATGATGCAAGAATAGCTTGGAAGTTTTGCTCAGCAGTAGCTTGCTTCCTGGCCTGAGCCTCAGCAGTGACCAACTGGCTTGAACTTCAGACAGTTTGGATATCAGATCTTTAATTTGAGTCTTGTAGTTGGTCTTCTCATGTTTTAAAAGAGACACAGTTTTCTCTAACTCCTCAATTTTCTTTTGATAGTCAGATTCAGCTCTTTTAAAATCAGATTTTAAAATATTTAAAGACTCAACATCTGATCTGATTTTCATATTGTAATCCTTATAGAGTTTAACTTTAGTATTACAGGCAGCAGTACAAAGATGTTCATATACCTGATCATCATCTGTTCCGGCCATAAGTGCTTGAGCGGGAGTCACATCCTGTACCATGAAGCTCCAGTCAACTTCTTGAGCTATTGCAGCTGTTTCAGTTGTCTTCTCTTCATGCTTTGAAGCTGAGGGATGTGTGGAGGCCTGTGGGGTTCCCGGGTTGTTCTTGGGAGCCTTGCATTCCCTAGAAAAGTGACCAAGTTGGTTGCAGTTGTAACACTTTGCTTTGGTCTTGTCAAACCCAAACTTGCTGTTGATAGGGTTTGAGGGAATTGCCTTCCAGTTCTCTTGAAGAACTTCTTCGCTCTGTAAGTTAAAAGAGCCATCTGTTGGACAATGTCCACATACTCCACATCATCTGGACTGAAGCACTCAAGATCATCAAAGCAGTATTGAAAATCACCAGAGTGTCCACTTCCAGAGACAAAGGCACAACTATCCTGAAAGGAATTGTGTTGAACCTTTTGAGACTTTGGAGTCTCAGGTAGAGTAATGTAGGGTCCACTATGTGTGTTGTCGGGGTAACATAGCCACTGATGTTGTGGTTCTGTGATTTCCCTTTCAACCATATGAAGGGCTGAACTCAGTTGGTTATTAGAGTTACCAGAGGAGTTCTGCATGTTCATCTCCATCTGGAATGCACTTAGGATACCATACAACTCTGTGAGAGAAAGAGTCTTAAGGTCCGAAGTTCTCTTGATTACAACACAATAGTGTGTCCATAGTTTAGGAAGGGAAGACATGAACTTCCTAATTATGTCTCTATTCTCAAGAGGTACTCCAATATCAACCAGAGTATCTACTATCTCAACATACCTGAAGTATTGTTGAGTCAAGGTCTCACCAGCCTTGAAAGTAAAGTTCTCAAACTGCTGCTTCAAGAGATCCTTCTTGTTCTCTTTGGTTTCCTTGGATCCTTCATACATAAGCTTTAATGCATCCCATAATCTTTGGCTGTCTTGCACTTCTTAAAGCCTCTGTAGATGGAGTTTGGAAGAGCAGTTTGAAGAGAAGTCATAGCCCTTTGATCTAGCTCTAGTCTCTTCCTATCTTCTTCTGAGTAATCATCAACATCTTTTGGAATGATGCGATTACCAGTAGCAGAAGTAGTGCTTGGTATGAAAGGACCATTGACAATGGAGTCCCACATCCTTGAGTCTTGACACTTGATGAAGCCTTCCATTCTTGTACACCATGTGTCAAAGTCTTCAGGGGTGATCAGTGGGGATTTGGTCATGGTACCGGTTTCCATATCAGCCTTAGTGAGAGCGGCCATTTTTGAGTGAGTGGTTTGTAGGGAGGAGTGAAAAACAGGTTGATTTGGATGGTAAGATCTCACAATCAAGAGCCTGGAAGCTCTGATACCAATTGCAAGATCGTATGCTGGTCACTCAACAAGTGGGTTTTCTCTCAAACTCACCTTGTACAACACTCAGTAAGAGTTTAGGAAGAGTTGATTACAATATAACAAATAACAAGCAGTAATAAACACAGATTATAAATTTTCAAGGTACTTTTATATATTGCTTCTCAACTCAAAGGATTACAAGACTCTTTACAAGCTCAAGTTCTGGCTCTAATCTCTTGCTCTCTACTTAATAAGTTACAATGAGAAGATATATATAATACTACCTACAGCCAGATATACTTTGATACCAGCTGGAAACCTCTAACCAAACATCTATACTACAAGACTCTAGGTAAAGGTATCTCAGACATTTTGCCTGAGATTTGGTAGTCAGGACGTATCCCTGACTTACCTTTTGTCACCAACTAAAGTTGGTAACATGTACTATCATACAAAGGTAAACAGTAGAATAAAGTATGGTCAACAACATGGCTCTTTAGGAAGATGCCATGCTGTATCATAGGTCTGCAACGGACTGTCAGAGACCATACTTATGTCTACTGGTCAAAGCAATGTCTTCCGAAGGATAAGTTTCTTCGGAAGAATAACCTCTTCCGAAGCCACTTATACTTCGGAAGACTGCTTCTTCCGAAGCTTGGAGTCTTCTTTGTCTTCGGAAGTAGACTTTGTCTTCAGCTCTTTCTTCAGACTTTGTCTTCGGAAGTGTTCTTCAGACTTTGTCTTCGGAAGTGTTCTTCAGACTTTGTCTTCGGAAGTGTTCTTCAGACTTTGTCTTCGGAAGTGTTCTTCAGACTTTGTCTTCAGCTCTTTCTTCAGACTTTGTCTTCGGAAGTGTTCTTCAGACTGTCTTTGGAAGTGTTCTTCAGACTTTGTCTTCAGCTCTTTCTTCAGACTTTGTCTTCAGTCCTTTCTTCAGATTTTGTCTTCGGAAGAGTTCTTCAGACTCTGTCTTCGGAAGATAGTCTTCAGCTCTTTCTTCAGCTGTTACCTTCAGCTGTTGACTTTAGCTGTTGTCTTCAGCTGTTGACTTCAGCTGTTGTCTTCAGCTGATGACTTCAGCTGTTATTCTTCAGACTTCGGAAGAACTTATACTTAGCTTCGGAAGATCTTATACTTAGCTTCGGAAGCCTTTGAATGTAGCACCAAAATTGACTATGTGAAGTGGTTTTGGTTGTACCAGCCTTATAATGACCCAACAACGTTCCCAACATGACTTATACTAGCAAAATAATTTAAACAAACCATATTGATCAAACTTCATCATTAAGATATAAAACCCTAATTTTCTAACATTGTTCTATCACATTATACATTTACACCAACAATTACTTCACAACCACTCAAACATATAATCTTCTCAAATTAGCACCCATATGATCTAATATAATTGTTGCATTCTAATACGTTAAATGATTCTAACAGTCAATCTAACATGATCCTAACACAATATGCATGCCCAAATCATGAAATTTTATCAAGCATGTTAATAAAGTTTTCACTTCGAGAAAGTAATATCCTCAAACCCAAATTTCATCAAAACCAATCACTGAATCATCACGCATACACTTAAACTAGATCATAGCAACCATAAAAACACAAGAAACATCAAAGAATCACAAAAACCTAAGTTTTTAAGAATTAATATTTCTACTTTTAGTAACGTATGATTTAGATGTTAAAACCATGAATTTTATGCATAACTCATGTAAACTATTAACAATACTATCAAACTAACACAACACCAACATCTAATAACATCAATTTCATTTTATTATGCATAATTGAACTAGGGTTTGTTCTTAGATCAAAAACAATGAAAAACTAGTTGAAACTCACCTTAATGATCAAGAAACGAACTTGCTAACACTTTGTAATGATCATACCTATCCAAAATTCAAATGTTCTTGTGTGTGGAAGATGAAAATCATAAGGGAGGAGATGATTAGGAGGGTTCTCAGCCACAAGGGGTGTGGGGGATTCTAGAGTTATTTTTGTAACATGTATATGGTAAGACAATTCCCTTGAATCCCTCGTCTAATTTATAAATTGCAAAACTGACTTTTTAAAGTTTTTAAATCATTTTTCATTCCATAATGTTATAACTTTAATAAACCAACTAATAACACACAAGTCAACTAATAATCACCATTCATGAATATTATATAATTCACATAGTCTCGTTGTATCTCGCCTTTGATCTTGCTTTAATTTTTCTTACTTCATGCTTGTACCGCACAAGTTTTGTTTGCCACACAGATCTTGGTTACGTCAAACAGGTTTTTCTAATTACTTGTTTTGCTACACAAGTATTGTGCCACAAAGATCTTGTACCATGAAGGTCTTTCTAATTACTTGTTTCTAATTTCTTGCTATAAGAATCACACAAGTCAACTTTTCTTGCCATTTACTTCGTATGTTTATCCGACGACCGATTATGATAAAAATGATGGTTGCCTTTAATTGTTTTTTTCTGTTTTTTCTAAATTTGTTTTAAAAAACTGAATTTTCAAAATCAAAAAGAATTTGAAGATCAAAATAATGAGTAAACACAATAAACTTTAGATTTTGATTATGAATTCATTTAACCACACTTTAGAGCTGATGACATCTATTATATATACCCTAACTATGAAACAATGCAACCCTTTGGAGTGATTCATCTCTTCGTACAATTCATGGTTATAACACCTTTAACGGGTTCTTAATAGACCTTAACTTAATATTTACATAAATGACTCTCAACTTTAACTTTCTAGAAATGACACTAAGACATCTTGTACATAATAACATAACCCAAGGTGTCTTATTAATGTTTTATAACCTAATTTTTTCTCAAACACATGATGATAAGTGCTCATTTTGTCGATTTGAAAGAGGCATATTTCAAAATAATGTTAAATTCATATTCAGGGTACTATCGTCATGACATTGTTTCCGGTTTAGGCACATGATTTACTTCTTGATTTTAGAAATAATTTGACACCATCATTACATAAAAGAAATGTGTTAAAACACCATCATCTTATGTTCTTTATACCTAGTAGTCTTCGGTCGTGCTTTGCGCATCCTCGGTTATCATATTTCAGAAACAATATAACATGATAGTGTAATTTGTTAGAAAGTTTTATGAAGGGGTATCACCCCAAAAGCCGAACAAAACCCGAAATAATAAAATCCTTCACATTAGTTTCGCACCTAAAAAGACCGAGACAAGCCACGGCCGGGCCATAGCAATCATAGACCAAGCCGCGGCCGGGCGGGCCATAACAATCATAGACCAAGCCGCGGCCGGGCGGGCATAGCAAGACCAGCCGCGGCCGGGCGGGCATAGCAAGACCAAGCCGCGGCCGGGCGGGCATAGCAATCATAAGACCAAGCCGCGGTCTAGCTCTGAAGGAGGAGCCGCGACCGAGTCTTGGGAAACCGTGACACACACACACACTTCAGAACTCCGCTTAATTTTAATATTTGATCAACAATATCCTAACCTAATTAACGAAGGAAACCATTTCGCTACGCATATGCCAAAGCAAGCGCGACCCACCGTCAAAGGTTAAGCCGCGGCTGGGATATAACCCGATGCCGCGGCTGGGCACAGTGAAACCATATGAACGCCCCAAACTTTGCAAAATTCTCATGTCCAACACTTATGAATTTCACATATAAACTTGGTAACTAAGGAAGGTGTAGTAAAGAATCACAAGATGACAAACGAGTAAGGCCAAAAACATAGACAGCAGGTCAGAGCAGCCCTAAACCATCAGGTCAACTATAGAGACAAACCACATTAATGGTAGTCAGAAACCCTTTGCATTAGGAGGGTATAAAAACCTCTGCTAGGGGACTTCAGTCCCATATGGTTGACTACAGGTTTCCAAGAATAGAACCAAATCACATCTGATCCCCATACACCAACACTATAAATACTGCTTCCATTTCAATGGAAAGATCATTCCCAGAACACTTTCACTACAAAACTACTTACTTGTTAAACTCTACCTTTCAAAGTCGTATCAACACAAGTACTTATTCTCACGTCGGAGGTTGGTCACGGGGAGAAATCCCTTCTGCCCGTGGCGAGGCTCACGGTGTTGTTTCTGTCTTGCAGAAGCCCAGCTCAGTTGAAGTGTTGTTCAGCCAAAGCCCAGCTCAGTTGAAGTGTTGTTCAGCCGAAGCCCAGCTCAGACGAAGTACTGTTCAGCCGAAGCTCAGCTTAGGCGAAGTCAAGCTCAGCCACATCCTGTTGAGGCCAAGTTCCGGCTTAATCCATGATGTTAACCCCATCCTTGCACTGCTCCACAGTCTTAATCCCTTGATTAGGATTCGTGTAGCAACATTTGGCGCCATCCGTGGGACCCTCTACAAGATATTCTGATCTATATCACGACTCTGAGTTGTCAGGTTTCAGGTCTCGAACTATCTCCACCATATTTACTAAAGGCGTTCTCGTTCATATGGTTTACATGGAATTTGTTAGATATCTTAAAACTAACAATAATACTTGTTTTCAAAACATAATTTTTTATTAGATGCTAAAAATAGAATATGACAAATATTCATGTGGTAAGCTCATTCGCACATATATCTGAAACACTCATATACATGCAACGAAACTATTTGTGTCGTCTCCTACATCCTTAATATATGTTAAAGTATAGTCACTCTTTACTATTTTGTATATGTTGATCATCTGAGCACATCCAAAATTATGATTTTATTAGTCAAAATATTACAACCACTTTGTATATGGGTTCGTGAGTTTTTTGTTTAAATAACACATGATGCAACTATTTTATATTGATGCAATATTAAATCCACATCCCTTATTTTAACTCTCTGAATGAGAGAATATAAAGCTGTTGCTGCTATCTACCATGTAAGTGTTCAAATTACTACAAGGGTTGCAACTCATTTACTTCAAATTGAATAAAGTATTTCCTTATGTATACAAAAAAGTTCTTAGGCGTGGGAAATTAAATAATAAATACAATGGATAAATCATAACTATATAACTATAATATAGTATGGACGGAATCCATATAATCAAACACCAAGTATGAAGCAGGGGGTTGGTGATATGTGATTGTCAAACTTATGCTCTTAAATTCTAAAGAATTAGCTAAGATAGTATATATATATATGTATGTATGTATGTATATATACACACACACACTTTTGACTTGATAAGTTGATTTAGAACATATTTGATTATATACCTTATGAAAATTGGTCTTAACGTCATTTGCTTCTTCAACTTCAATAATTTCAAAAATATGATCTATCAAATCCAGCTCCCAACTATTCTTCTGATTAACTTTCTACATCACACACAAACAAAGGTTAATAAATTAACCCCCAAAAAAAAAAACAATCAACAAATCTGCAAAACACATCACTACAAATGACATTACACATATTTTCGCTAGCTAATTTGATATAGTTCTGAAACAACTCCACAATCTGCTCTTATCACTAGCATTAGCATCATTCGCATTGTTCAAAGTACCCACTTTCTGTCGAATAGCCGCAGCACGAGCGTCTCGATCTTGCGCACGTTCACCGACGATAAGACCGCCGTTCTCTGCTTCTGCACCAATGTAGGATTAGGGCTTAGGGTTTCTGCCATGTGAAAACCTTCGTTGAACTTCAAATTCGCATGAAATTATGTGCCTTTATGGGTTTTGATTCGTAAATGTGGTTGAGATTCGTGTTGATTTCGCGGGAAAAGTTGAGAATTGGAGATTAGAACCGTGGGATTGTTGCTACACCCTCAACCTTCTAAAATGTTTATCTGTTAGAGCGCTTGTTGGCTATTCGCTCGTTGCTACGCGAACAGTCGGACATGGAACAAGCTGCGGCTGGGGCTCACCACCGTTGCTTAGTGAGCCGCGGCTTCCCTATCTACCCAAGACACTCGCTTTGGGCTAATTGGCTTCTTCAACGGGTGAAATTCATAGGTTTGCTTTGGAGATTTTAGGAAGTATAGTTAACAGGTTTGCTTTGCCTTTGAAGGAAGAACACAAATTGTTTCTTTATAGGGCTTTGATCCCATTACATAAACCAAAATGTTTGGCGATGTATCATCAGCAATTATCATATTGTATCACACAGTTTGTTGAAAAAGATTGCAAATTGGCTGATATGGTAATAAGGGGTTTATTGAAGTATTGGCCTGTTACAAATAGTTCAAAAGAAATTATGTTTTTAGGTGAGTTGGAGGAAGTTCTAGAAGCAACACAACAGCCACAATTTCATCGGTGTATGGTGCCTTTATTTAAGCAAATCGCCCGTTGCTTAAACAGCCTGCACTTTCAGGTGATTATTTTCTGTTTGACTTATAAGTCTCTTATTTTTTTTTCATTATGCAGTAATTGATCAGTTCTATACACACTACATGGTTTTGTGGTCTGCATGCATATATCCATGATTTTTGCTTGAGTTCCATTTTTATATTCTTGCAAATTGTGATATAATGTGATTTCTTGTATAGGGAGTGTTTAATTATTGCTACTTGAAGAACGATGTAATTAGCTGCTTAAAGTTAGAGATAGTTAGGTGATTCTAGACTTTATCTTAATAATCAAATTTCTCACAACTTCTTGCATGCCTGTTGAAATATGCTAATCTTGACACCAAATAATAAAAATCAGAATCATAAATCACCTATTTTCAAATGTTTGAAACTGGTTATTATGACTTTAGATGGTGATTATCACTTTTCTAGCACATTGTTGGAATTTATACCAAGTCACTACCCATTTTGTGGATCCCATTTTTATTTTATCTCATGTCAAGTAAATGGATAGGGGCCTACCTAATGAAATGTTGAATGACCAAAATAAAGGTGAACAGATGTAGTTCAATCCTAATATGTCATGCTTCAGTTTATGTTTTATCACACAAAAATGGAAAAACTAACGGCTTTAAAGAGAACAGATTAAGGCTTTCTTTTATCAGATCTTTACGCTTCCCTACTGGAAAAATGATCAAAACTCTTGGTTTGTGATTGAATTGAGAAGTTATATCTCTGTCACCTTTAAGTTCTTTTGTGAGTACCTTTTTCCATTGACATATTCAAGATTTCAAGAAATCTTAAAGTTGGTTCCATCTATAAAAGGGATGTAGAGAAAGTTTTCAGATATGAAATCATGCTTTTCTGTATAATCAAAGCATGGCTATATATACAACACTTGGTTCTACTAGAGATCTGTCGGCCTCTAGAGATTATTGATGCTCCAATTTTAAATACTAAATACCCTTTAGTCCTTTACTGATCATAAGTAAAGTACATACAAAGACCCATAGTAGATTACTCTTGTTTGCTTGTGACGTGTTTTTTAATCCTTTGAATCTTCTAAGTGTTGGACGTCTATTCTCCTTGTGCTATCATACATTCGGAGACTTGGGATCGGTTGTGTCGCGGCTTCCCCTTTTACGCCTTATGGGGGCCGCGGCTTATTCCCTTTGTTTTGAGGGTGCCGCGGCAGGCTCTTCTATCCCCTCCTAGCCGCGGCTGGGGCACCAGATGTTGTTTTAGTTATGCCGCGGTTGGGCTTTATAGCCCGCGGCTAGATTCGTTAGATATCGTTTAAGGTGTGCGTTGCCATAACACGTTTGCTTCCTCTCATGGTACTCGAGCATCTGTATTATTAAATTAACATAATTATATATAGTTGAATACTACTACGTACACTTTTTTTTTAAGTTAACTCTCTGAATGGAAGAGTCTCACATACTCTTTATACTACCTGCTATTGAAATAGGTCACATACAACTCATTTACTCTATATTAATTAAAGTACTTCCTTTCTGTTGTATAACACACGTCTTAGATTTGTTCGGAGCTAGAGGTTGATATTTAGATTAATTAAAGTATTTCTTTCAAGTAGCAACTCATCTCATACAAAATAGTTTTTAAATGTGAGTAATGTGAATTAAAAGGGGAATGATAATAATTATAACAAGGTTGAGACGTAACGTCCAAAAAACCAAATATTCTTTTGTTATTTGCTTATCAAGACATTTAACTATTCTCGTCTAAAACATCATATTAAGTGCAGGGTACTACTCATCACTGGCCTAACCCAAGGCTCCGCGTTAACTTTCGTATTAACCTTATAAAAATTTTATCCGCTGGAGCACTTGTTGTCTGGAACTCTATCAGAGTAAATTGCCAAAGGCCGGTGCGACGGTGCAAAAGTTCTCGCAGGTGAGTTTCCATGGGCTTTCGTAAGCAACCAAGTAACCAAGCTTGAGTATATGATGTTATAAGTAACCAAGTAACTCAATCATATTTGTGTAAATAACCATGAAAGCAAGCAAGTAACCAAGCTTGAGTATATGATGTTACAAGCAACCAAGTAACTCAATCATGTTCAAATTTTGTAACCATGAGACCAAACAGGTAACCAGGTTTCGGTAGATGATGATAAAAACAATCACACTCACGTTTTGAGTTTGTAACCATGAGACCAAGCAAGTAACCAGGCTTGGGTAGATGATGATAAAAGCAATCACACTCACATTTGAGTTAGTAACCATGAGATCAAGCAATTAACCAAGCTTCGGTAGATGATGTTGAAAGCAACCAAATGAATAAACCATGCTGGAGTTGCAATCATGATATCAGTTGAATTGCCCATCGATGCTTGGACAAATAATGCATTCTATAAACTCAACCTGGTCTAAGTCAATGATACTCAGGTTAGACCAAGCAAGTGACCAAACTCGGGATATCAATATAATAACTCGATGATACTCGGGTTAGATCGAGCAAGTCACCAAGCTCATATGTTTAAGAAAAACGAGCAAGTCACCAAGCTCATACGTTTAACGAGCAAGTCACCAAGCTCATATGTTTAAGAAAAACGAGCAAGTCACCAAGCTCATACGTTTAACGGGCAAGTCACTAAGCTCACACGTTTAAAAACGAGCAAGTTACCAAGCTCATATGCTTAAAAACAGACAAGTAACCAAGCTTATATGCGAGAAAGCGAAACCAAGAAAAGCAAATTCAAATGATCAACCCCTAAGCACAAGCCGCAGCCAGGAAAGGAACCATGACCCTGCCGCAGCACCGCGACCAGGACCGATGAATGTCGTCTACGGCGTCTCCATAGCCATCTCAGTCACCGTGAAAACACGCCGAACGATTAAAGCGGCACGAATTCAAAAAATCAAGTTAAGCCGCGGCCAAGGGAAAGTCCCATGCAAGCTGCGGCCACAGAGGCCCAAGCACACCCCAGCCGCGGCCCAGCATCTTCCCAGCCGCGGCCAAACAAGGGAAGGGGGTACGCGAAAGTCTGACTATTCGACCAGGCCACACAGTAAACCTGTTAAAGCAAATATCGGCAAAAAACACACATGATAAAACCTAATGTTATTCGCAAATATGAAAATACACATGGGGCACAGTTAACAGACCAAGTGCCAACCATAAAAGATACTACAAGAGTCAGAGTACAAGTCTGAAATCAGTACATCAAAAGGAAATACAAGTAAAACATCTAAACACCAGCTGCACTCGGAGCCGACGCTGCTCCAGGAACCGGAGCTGGACCTGGGGGAGTCAAGAAAGCCTTTATCTCCTCAATGTCAGCATCACACATAGAAGCAATCTTCTCCACCATAGGAAAGACAGCATGGTCAAAACGATCAGACTCAACCCGAAGCTTCTTGAGCGCACGCCTGTCAAAGTTCTGAGCATCCTCAGGCCTCTTACCCTCAGCAGCGAGGAGAACACCATCTGATAGGCCGGCATTGTAACCCACTTTGTCAGAAAGGACATTAATGATAGCAAGAAGGTCAAGACACTCATCGCTGTCGCGGATCCTGTTAAAAGCCAAACCCATGCCGTCCGAAATAAGCCATTTCCTTTCAGCTGTCAGTCGTGCAACCTGCTACTCAAATAACACATATTTACACCACAATTTACATGAATTTTAAGAATTTAGTTCTAAAATTATAAGAAATTGGACCTGCTGCTCAAGCGCGCATATACGATCTCCAGAAGTCTTCTTATTCTCCTTCAGCTCGGAAGACAAACGTTTTACGACTGCTTGTTGAATGCAAAGCTCCTCGCGAACACCGCCAAGATCCTGTGTAAGTTTTTCTTTGCTAGCATCAGCAGCATCACAGCGTGCTTTAAGAGAAGTATTCTCACCTTCCAACTTAGATACTTGTTTTTTGAAATTTCGGATTTCCCTAATACCCTCGACCCAGTGTCCATGAATCTCAGCAAACGAAAACAGACCATTCACCACAGCTAAACAACCGGCATTCGACAACTCCCTGTTTTTCAGAGCCTCCCCACGATAAAACTCCGCAGGCGTCCGGGACGCAAACAAGAAATCCTTACACGAATCCGGAGTCTCGAAGGTAACACCGTTGGTCAAATCCCAATCAGGAGCAAATTTCTCATCAGCATTCAAGTTAGTATCCTCAGAAGAAGCAGTCATTTTTCCTTTACCAGACTCACCAGACTGGTCAGAGTAGGAACCAGTAAACCCAGAGGACGAGGATGCTCCAGCCGCAACTGATGGTTCCCCTTTGCCAGCCGCGGCTGGGGGCTCCCCCACGTGAGCCGCGGCAGGGGAGAAAGGCGGGGGCGTCTCCCGCGGCCGAAGCCCCGGACCCCCAGTCCCTGTCCATGTTTCATCTTTGGTCGACTTACGGGGGTAGGAGTTCCAATAGCACTCTTTCGTTTGTGGGAGGGCGACGACACAGATTCACCCGGTTGAACAACGAAGCGGGCGGTTGTTTCCAGTATAGGAGATCCTCCCTCAGGCAGAGCCTCAACCTCCTCCGAAACATCCTCCTTGGCAGAAAGCTTCATACGATCAAATAACCCCATACCTACAAAAACACAACACATAAGTAGTCGTTAGATACACAAACAAGCACATGAGGTCGTAAAAGACGAGGAAGCCACTTACGTTTCCCTCGATAAGTCATGAACGGAATCATGTCAACATCAGCCCAGTTACGACTAACACCGGCCATCACAAGAAAATGCTCAGAATAACTTCGGAGAGGAGTCGGCTCGGTTTTCAACAGATCATAAGCGGACATGTCAAACGTATTGGGCTTAGGAAAGGGTCTTGAATGCACCTACTAGTTTCCAACCAATGCATCTCAAAAGGAACTACACTAGCGGATATAAAGAAGAAATGATCCTTCCAATGTTTCAAACTAGTTATGGTCCGTAACACTAAAGGAGGTTTAGGTGCCTTTCTTTTCTCAAATGTCAGCCAATCACCCACCCTAGTCAACTTGTAGAACGCTCTAAAAAGGTTTGTTTCGGGCTCTAAATTAAGGGCACGACACGATATCTCAAAATGGTATACCTTAACCAAACCTAAAGGAACTAGTTGAGACAAGTGAATATCATAGTACTTAAGAAGCAAACACAAGAAGCAACTAACCGGAACTCGGAAATTACAAAAACTAAAGAAAGCAGTATAAAGACCTATCATCCCAACCGGTGCATCCCTCACGGTCGATGACGGGGGAGGAACGGTGGGGCTAAGCTCGGGGGAAATACCATAACGAAGAACAAAGTTATTCAAGAAATCTTGAGAAACAAGAGATGTTTGATGACCCATATCATTCCTACAATCCATTACAAATGCAAAAGAAGAAAAAGCGTCCAAAGAACTTACCGGAAAGATTTGTGTTCTTGGATGAGAAGTAGGAGAGAAAACTTGAACAAAGAAAATTGGAAGAGAGAAAGAGTGGATGAAGAAAAGGGATGGTTGGGCAATTTATAGGAAAGGTGCCCTAAAGGGCACGGTTTGCGACGGACGGCTCAAGGGCCGCGGCTCGAGAAGTAGAGTCGGTCGTAGGGCCGCGACACGAGGAACTAGGGCGGCCATAGGACTGCGAACCGATGTGATTGACAAGAACCCAAAAAGTGGCTCTAGGAAATGATGGACAATGATTTGATTGATGGAAGATTGGGTCGGGGCTCGAGGCTAGAATGGCTTAAAGGATGATGGTGACTGAAGGGATAAATCAGCAAAGGCAATAATTATTCCAATGACATGGCTATAACCATGACATTGGACTGGGGGGACATGAAGGGGTATCACCCCAAAAGCCAAACAAAACCCGAAATAATAAAATCCTTCACATTAGTTTCGCACCTAAAAAGACCGAGACAAGCCACGGCCGGGCCATAGCAATCATAGACCAAGCCGCGGCCGGGCGGGCCATAACAATCATAGACCAAGCCGCGGCCGGGCGGGCATAGCAAGACCAAGCCGCGGCCGGCGGGCATAGCAATTATAAGACCAAGCCGCGGTCTAGCTCTGAAGGAGGAGCCGCGACCGAGTCTTGGGAAACCGTGACACACACACACACTTCAGAACTCCGCTTAATTTTAATATTTGATCAACAATATCCTAACCTAATTAACGAAGGAAACCATTTCGCTACGCATATGCCAAAGCAAGCGCGACCCACCGTCAAAGGTTAAGCCGCGGCTGGGATATAACCCGATGCCGCGGCTGGGCACAGTGAAACCATATGAACGCCCCAAACTTTGCAAAATTCTCATGTCCAACACTTATGAATTTCACATATAAACTTGGTAACTAAGGAAGGTGTAGTAAAGAATCACAAGATGACAAACGAGTAAGGCCAAAAACATGGACAGCAGGTCAGAGCAGCCCTAAACCATCAGGTCAACTATAGAGACAAACCACATTAATGGCAGTCAGAAACCCTTTGCATTAGGAGGGTATAAAAACCTCTGCTAGGGGACTTCAGTCCCATATGGTTGACTACAGGTTTCCAAGAATAGAACCAAATCACATCTGATCCCCATACACTAACACTATAAATACTGCTTCCATTTCAATGGAAAGATCATTCCCAGAACACTTTCACTACAAAACTACTTGTTAAACTCTACCTTTCAAAGTCGTATCAACACAAGTACTTATTCTTACGCCGGAGGTTGGTCACGGGGAGAAATCCCTTCTGCCCGTGGCGAGGCTCACGGTGTTGTTTCTGTCTTGCAGAAGCCCAGCTCAGTTGAAGTGTTGTTCAGCCGAAGCCCAGCTCAGTTGAAGTGTTGTTCAGCCGAAGCCCAGCTCAGACGAAGTACTGTTCAGCCGAAGCTCAGCTTAGGCGAAGTCAAGCTCAGCCACATCCTGTTGAGGCCAAGTTCCGGCTTAATCCATGATGTTAACCCCATCCTTGCACTGCTCCACAGTCTTAATCCCTTGATTAGGATTCGTGTAGCAACATTTTACTATCTATTTTTTATTAAATCATTAAGCAACCACCAAAGATGGTCTCTAAGCGAAGACATTGGATACGCATGTTGATAGTAGTGACAAAAACTATGGTCGTAGCAACACGGGCTAATTAGAATCCGGTTGGAGAACATGGCTCACTGCATTCTCACCGTTTTCCGTATTCCTCTCTCTCTCTATCTCTCTCTCCCCATCCAAAATAACATACACACACACAAAGGGGAAAACCGAAGGTGCGTGATCGGCGGTACACGAACAGGCATGACATCCGGCTACCGACATAGCCACTGTCTTCTCGAAGACCAACAGCTCTATTCGTATCACCCCCCCCCCCTCTCTCATTTTCTAAGAAGGTGCATATATAAAGAGTAATGATCTAAAACCTAAACATAAAACTCAAAAGTTTGGTAGTCAAAAATAAAGAAAAAACTTTACTATTAGTGTTTAAACTATAACGCCTCCAAGAAATAGGTATCAAAAAAACCTATTGGTTAGGAGAGTTGTTGTAACATCTAACAATTAATTTTGATACATCAATTGGTAATATTTTCCTTTCACTCATGCTGTGTTGATATAAGTTTACTTTGAAACACACGAATTGTTGGATCAAAATGACAAATATAATAAAAACAAGGTTGAAAATGCAGATATTGGATATGTGTCCACAGTCTAAATAAGCCTAGAGGGGTGGTTGTGACATTTATGGGAAGTTATAATACTCTTGGAATTTGTATATGTGTTTTTCTTTTTTTAGAAAAAAAATTAACAATGAAAATGAAAATACAAATAAAATGATTTAAATTGTTTGAACCTCTCATCAAGGATCAATTTGCAAGAAATTTAAGAAACTAAAAACAACCATATGATATTTAGAACCATAACCTTTGAAACATAATAGTGAATAGATTGAGTTGATGTCATAGATAAACGAAACACAAGATGCGATCAAACTCCTTCTAAATCACTTACTTATTATTTTTTTTTGTTGCAAGTAATTATATTCGACGGTTCTCTACGAAACAAGAAAAGTAGAAAGCAACACCACCTTATATCTACATTTCCCCTTACAGAATTGTAACTATTAGGGAGTGTAGAGAAGTGAACCATCCGACCAAAGATCATAAACACAAAAAAACACCATTTATGTTACTTTCCACCTCTAAAACAGAAACATTTGACTGCAGAAAACATGGATTCTGTTAGGTGAAAACCAAGGAGACAATATTGTTAATTCTCAAGCATCGAGACAAACTTTTGCACCAGCCGCATACATGGGCTTAATTGACAACAATATATGACTTATTATTTAATAGCAAATGCCATGATTATTGTCCAAGACAAAAGCCACGAATTCACACCAGAAAGTTTGTGAAAATAGCCAAAAAGAAGGCAAAAGAAAGACATAAAAACATTACATTAAAGTGTTTCTTTCCATTGTACTCAAACAAACAATATAGTACATGTAACGGTGTAAACATGTTCCATACATTGTTGGCTTTCTAGTTCCATTAAAATCACATACTCAAATGGAATGAAAACAAAGAGAACCAAATTGGCAAGTCTAAGGGAACCAAACAAGTTAGTTAAAGACCCTAAAATACATACATTATCCATTGTGCATATGATCTAGAGTTTGCAACTAAAGCTCAAAATGTAACAATTTTGTATAGAATTAAATAGTTTAACGTAATAAAACCATTTCATCATATTAAGCATGCTGTTATTGGTAAACATGATCAACAATCATATGTATTAATTATACTTGTATTGAATCATATATATAAATCATTATTTTATCATATATTTTAATTTGATTCAATTGGCTTGTACACATATAATCATAATATGTATCAAACAAGTCATGAGTTGTGAAATATAGGCTTATTTAAGTTTATTATTATTTTTTGTATTTGAACATCGTTGGTTCTTATGGGCATGGGTCCAAGGGGAAACACCCCTTTCGTGGGCTTCCAGAGAAGCGACTCTGAGTGCATGATCCGATGAGTCGACAGCCAGGGTTGAGCTGATAAAATTATGGCAATTTTGTGTTAATCTTAAATTCATAAGATGGTTTTTTCTTTACCCCAAAGATAGTTTTTTGATCAAAAACCCTTGAACACGTATCTTCTTCCTAGTCAGTTCTACTAGTTCACGAGTTGACATTGATTCATACTTGTTCTTGAAAATTAAATCTGAATTTTATCCGATTGTAAAATCCGAGTGACCATCGAATTATTTTATTTTAATCTAATAAATAATACACATGACTCTAAGATTATCTAGATTTGATTTACGTTTTTACACATTTATATGTATTTAGATATTATATAATTTTATGAATTCACGTAAAGCAAATACAAATATGTATTTTACATATTATATAATTTTATGAATTCACGTAAAGCAAATACAAATACTTTGATAATCTTATCCTAAACATGTAAATGTATACGTGAATTAAGGCGTAAATAAGGTAAATGTGTCATTGACCATAAATAACATTTACTTACATTGGATATATGATCTGGTAGTGAAAATTAAATATTGAAAGGCTTTATTTTCATGTTTTACGTGTTAGTTTATGAGAAATATAATACGTTTGAATGGTTTTTGTCTTTATAGGTTAAATATAAAGTATATGAAGAAGGTGTAAGAAATGGGATGGAAATCGAAACTCGGGATGTGAAGAAATATAAAAGAGAAGTTTCAATACCACGGTAACTTAAAACATGTATAACTTGCGCTAGGAAAATATGGGACCCATGACCTATCAACGGAAAGATCTTGAAAAGTTACAAGTGTAAATCAAGAAATTGTTGTAGGTGGCACCACCGAAGCCATCCTAGGTGGCACCGATGTCGTTACTGTTAGTAACCAACGTTGAACAATACATTTCAGCCCTACTAACGGTGGGAGGCACCACTGACACCGGGCATCGTGTTTTGGTGGATTCTAACTTAATTTGAGAGGTTTTTCAGGAGGGTTAAGCTTAAAATGAAAGATACCTCTCTAGACTTCAATCAAGGTCAAAAAAGTGACCATCTTTCACCATTCCAAAACTTTCCAACATCAAGTTCATCCTAATTCACATGATCTCAAACCTTTTAGTGCAAGTTTGAGATCAATTGTAATTCACTTCATTGGATAGTTTTGTGCAAGTTCTCATTTTTCTTAGCCTGTAACTGAGTTTTAATATAGGATCTCAAACCTTTTAAGTTCTATTCGATTCAAGTCATGATTTGATTATTTAAACAACTTGATTATGCTTAAATCTTATTTAGTTTTTTGTAACTTTGATTTTTTTTAATCAGTGTGTGATTGATTATTAGAATTAGGGTTACATAATTCAAATTGATGATTTATCATGTGTAGGTCATCTTTAATGACCTCTCAATAGATTTTACTAAAAATGTAACTTTGTCAAACCCGAATCCGGAAAAGGGTTGCATTTTCCCTAAAATTACACTAAAAATCTGAACTTTTATCTTGTTAATTAATTTTTTTTCTCAATTCAATTAATCAAGCAATTTACTTTCCATGTTTAGTATTCTTAGATTAATTGTTACTAGCACTTTCTGTGTATTCGATACCCTTCTTACCATTACTATTAAGGATAATTAGAAACTCTTTAATTAATATTTTTGATGAAACACACGACATCGATCAATATATGTCATATAAAATAGCACTACAAGAAAACAACAATGTCGATACCATCTGTCGCAGGGGCTGTGGTCCGTGGTAACAGGTGATCGTGGACTTCATAAGCACGACAATGAACCTGAAATAGGGTGGACCACGCGGAGTAGTGAGGGGAGTCTTTCTACAAGAGGAGTGGGACATGGGTTTTGACAAGAGGAGTGGGACATGGGTTTTGATATTCGAGACTGTTAGGGCGGGGTGAAGAGATGCAGCCATGAGAAAGAAGAAGAGTGAGAGGTGCGGAAGAGATGGGTGAGGGAGTAGGAGGGCTGCCGGACGCAAAGAAAGAGGCGGCGGCAGAAGGGTTTAGGATCGGAAGGTCTGTGATACCATGTGAGAATGGTTAATTTCCTTGAATTCTCATTAAATAGATACATCATAATATAGTAATTGGTTACAACAGAATCTCCCTATTTTAGGGAGAGAAGGTAATTTACATCAATCAATATTTATATCATAAATACAAATATGCTTTTTTTGCGGCGACTAGTGTTTCGTCGCAAAAGAGTCACAAAACGACAAAAAGAAATAACTTTTTTGACTTTTAAAGTCAACAACTTTTTTACGGCGATGTTTCGTCGCAAAAAAGTTAAAATTAATTATTTTTGTTTTTTTAATATTACGAAAACCTTTTTTAAGGGAGGGAAAAATCCCGCTTAATCATTTGCGGCGACTTTTCGTCGCAATAAACAAGTAAATTTTATAATATATAAATAATTAATTATTTTCGTCGTAATTGCTTTATCGCGGCGACTTATCGCCGCAAAAAAGAACCCACATTTAGTCGGGATCAGTTCAGATTTTCACCATTTACAAAACACCACACCACAACCCCACTGCGCACACCCACCCTCACCCCCACTGCGCACCCCACCCTCACCCCCACTGCGGCATTGCGCACCCCACCGTCGGCTCCCTCCATCGTCCGCCCCATCGCACCCCACACCACACCCCCACCTCGGTCGCTACTCCCCGTCGCAAGGCTCCACGGTCGTTGCTCCACCTCCGTCGCTACTTCACATACCACCGCCGCTGTTCTTCCTCCTTCACCGCCTCTTTTGCATCATAGTCACCACCACCACTTCTGATTTCAAGTAATAACCTCAATTTTTTATATTTTATATTGTATTTGTGCTAGACTAAACTAGATTTAAGATTTGATTTGATTCCTTGATAACCTTGAGATTTGAATAGGATGAATGAAATTATCCAAGAGTATGACACTATTTTGCATATTTTGATGTGTAAGAGGTGAGCAAAAATGTTTGAAATGGTTTTTTCTTAAAGATTTTTCTTAAAGACGGAGTTTCAAGAAATGTTATAAATAGTGATTCTTCTACTATCATTATTTCTTTATTTATACTTTATATATTTTCCTATTTTGTTACTACTTAGAAAAACTCCATCATTACCTTAAGATGAAACCTAGTAACATGATCTTTATGTTAAAACATTAACAACTAAACAATTTTAAGATGTTCTATTGATGGGTTGTTATTGTTCGTTAGTTGATATGAAATTTTATCTTATTGGTCTAACTAATTCCCTTTTTAAGATATATGTTGTGGTTGCTACGACATTATACTAACATTTTTGAGTGAATGATTGTTCATTTAACATTGTGCAACTCATTACTTGAAATATCCATTTTTTTTCTTTCAACAAACTCATTAGATTAAGACATGCAAATAGCAGAAAATTATACGAGACCTCATGAATATTACAAAAAGTTTCAGATTCACTACAAGAAAAGTACTTTTTTGCGGCGATTCAAATCTCAAGGTTATCAAGCAATCAAAGCAAATCTTAAATCTAGTTGAACTTAGTTGAGTTGAAAAAACATGTGTGTATGTATGAATATAAGAATGTATGTATTTGGAATGTTAATTATGTGTTAATATGTATGTATTTGTTTGAATTAGGTTTAGCAACTTTTATGGTTATGAAAAAATGGATATTTAAGATGTATATGTGTATTTATGTATTGATGTATATGTGTATGTGTATATGTATGTTGAATTATGATTAAAATGGATGTATATGCGTATTTGTGTATGGATGTATATGTGTATGTGTGTATGTATGTTAAATTGTGATTAAAATGGACGTATATGTGTATTTATGTATGGATGTATATGTGTATTTGTGTATGGATGTATATGTGTATTTGTGTATGGATGTATATGTGTATTTATGTATGGATGTATATGTGTATGTGTATATGTGGGTATTTGTGTTTGTATTTCCCTAGTTTTAAATGTGTTAAGATAATTAATATTAGAATGGATGTATTTGTGTATGGATATCCATATATGTGTATGTGTGTATGTATGTTAAATTGAGATTAAAATGAATGTTAAATTGTGATTAAAATGGATGTATATGTGTATTTGTGTATGGATGTATATGTGTATTTGTGTTTGTATTTCCCTAGTTTTAAATGTGTTAAGATAATTAAATTCAGTGATTAAATATATATACACTAAGCTATTTGTTTTCATAATTTGCAGATGTATTTTGCAGATGTATTTTGATATGACTCCCCACGAAGGCCTGAGGGCAGGCATTGAGAAATATGCTGCAAACTCATATAAAGATCACAAATACCGGTAATTTCTATCAACCTGAACCCGCTGCATACTATGTAAGTAATGTACACGTCTTACAATTTTATAAAAATAAAGTAATATATAACATCATCATATATATAACATTGTTTATTTTTTTTGTAAACTATAAAGGAGCAAATGGTCGCGCTTCAACAACAACATCCAGAAATGTCAGAGAAACAGATCATGCGCCAGGTGTTGGGGGAGCGGCCCGGGTGGGAACGTGGCATCGGTCCAATACCGAGCATGCCTTCACAACCCCCACCTCTACCTCATAGAACAGATCAGCGGATGTTCTCACAATCTGAGGTTGAGGAGATGATAGCAGCGAGACTGGCCAGTGAGCAAGAACAATGGCAGTCACAGATGATGGTGAATATGATGGCACAAATGCAAAGTCAAATCCAAAGCCAAGTCCAGAGCGCGTTGAGGAGAAGTGGTCATTCTCAAGAAGATGAAGAAGATGAAGAAGATGATGAAGGTGGGTCGTCATAGGATGGTTTGATGGTTTGATGGTTTTTAGTGATTGTTATGAATATCTTCAAACATTTGTTTGTGTGACTTTTAACTTATTATATTTGGACAATATTTTGTTTATATGCTATGTTTTGCGAATGGTTTGATGGTTTTGATAGTATTTAGTGATTTTGAACAGCAGGTTGGTTTGGTACCCAGAAAAATCTGGGTGGATTGCTGCAAATGCAGCAAAATTATTAAAAAAAGTTTTTTGCAGCGATTTATCGTCGCAAAAAACATTGATACCTATTTAAATTTTTCGCCGCAAAAAATATTTTGGTCAAAAACTTTGCGGCGATATATCGTCGCAAAAAAGAACAAATCGTCGCAAATATCACATTTTTAATCGTCGCAAAATATTTTCTCTAGAATTTCACCTTTTTTATACTAAGTGGGGCCCACAAAATAAATCGTCGCAAATGTCGTCGCAAATAACATTTTGCGACCATGTTTTTACGGCGACTTTTTTGCGACCAAAGTTTCGTCGCAAATAATATATTGCGACGAAAAATGATCTTTTTGCGACGATTTGTATCGCCGCAAAAAAGTACTTTTCTTGTAGTGTGTATAACGTCAAAAAAAAGTATATTTAAACTAAAATAAAACAATTTATTCTATATTCTAGGTACTTAGCCAAAACTTTTATCATTCATCATATGGATTGTAATTAATACATTACTAATATAATATCATATATAGACTTTGGTTGGTTTTGATTTATTTTTTATGGTTTGATTCGGTTACAGATGTGGTTTATTTTGGTTGTAATGTAGTTGGGTTTTGTCTTTCTGGTTTTTGTTTCTATCAAAACCAAACCGTAACTGAGAATTTGATTTCTGTAAAAATTTCAAATCAAATCGTAGGTTTTTGTTCGGATTTGGTTTTTTGGATGTGGTTGCGTCTTATTCGATTTCATGGATACCCCTAACTCTTAGACATAAATAACATAAAGATATCATTTACTATAAATAACATCTCCTTAATTATCTAATATGAAATTTGCAATTTGGAATTGACATGATGAATAGTTTAACAGTACCCCTACCCCTTCTTCTTCCTTCCTTTTCTTCATATCATTCACCACACCCCCACTCTTCATCATCAACGCATCACCGTCTCCCTCTTCTTCTCACCAACACCCGACCATCTCCACCGTCACACCACCACCCACCTCCACCGAAAGCTCACCACACCCACAGCCCCCACAAAAAAAAAAAAAAAAAAATCTCAGCCGTTCGTTTTTGCACACCATTGAATCTGCTAATTACCAACAAGATAAGAAAGAGAGAGAATTTGAGAAATTGGGTGTTCGATTGCAGATGATAATGGATTCATCATCATCAAAATCACCTCGATTCATCTCGCATCAAACGTTGTTTGCAGCCGCCGATCGGGGGACCTTAAGTCGATCAAACGGATCGTGAACGACGATGGGATTCCGATGGAGCTTCGGTAGCGGCTTTGATGGCCATGCAGAACGAAGCCGGAGAGACGGCGGTGTACATCGCGGCGGAGAATAACGCACAGGAAGTGTTTGATTACTTGCTGAAGTTCTGCGATCTTCAAATTGTGAAGATTAGGGCTAAAGCGGATTTCAATGCGTTTCATATCGCTGCTGAAAGGGGGCATATAGGTAATTGAAATTAGTTCATCTTCTTTGTAAGCTGGATCTTATCAGTTTGATTGAATCAATTGCTTTTGGGGATTTTGTTATTTGATTGAAATTTGACTTTTTGTGATTTCATATATGATTGTAAGTTATCATCTCTAGGTAAGAGTTAACTTGATTGCAATCATCAATCCCAAACACCCTCTTATCTAATAACCTGCAAATAACTAAAAACAATGGTGAAATTCAAAGTTAGATCTAAGTATGAATCATGAGTATTAGAAAATGTTGTAATACAAAGCTCTATACTAAACCATGGTGAAATATGAAGTACGACCTTAGGCAAATCTCATGTTGTATTGGGACCTTTGTCTGTCAGAGAGATATTGAGTTAGTCTAACATGTTTGGGCGTATGGACTGTGGACGGGTGACCTCTTGGGAACTTTCCACTGGGTAGTTATATTATGGGCTAAACAAACAATAATGATTGGTACGAGGGATCGGATGTAACATCACATCTATTTTATCATTGGCGTGTAGAAAAAGGTTGTTTTTTTAAGATTTTACAATGTTTGCTGCTGTAATCTAGGTATTGTGAACAAGCTTTTGGGCTTATGGCCCGAGCTTTGCAAAGTATATGATGGGACAAACACGAGCCCGTTGTACTCAGCAGCTGTGAAGGATCATCTGGATGTTGTGAACGCCATTTTAGATGCAGATGCTACTTGCATAAGGATAGTGAGGAAAAATGGTAAAACTGCATTACATACAGCAGCTAGATATGGTAAAACAACCATGGTGAAAACACTTAATTGAAAGAGATTCGGGAATTGTGGCGATTAAAGACAAGAAAGGTCAAACTGCACTTTATATGGCTGTTAAAGGGCAGAGTACTGCTGTGGTGGAGGATTTGTTGCTTGCAGATCACTCGATTCTAAATGAACGTGACAAGAAGGATAATACTGCTATTCATATAGCCACTAGGAAATGCCGACCAGAGGTACATTTTATTGATTTATTGCTTATTTCATTATCTTCGTCATGTTCCATTCATTTATGCCCTTTTCGATCTATATATTAACCTATATATTAAAAGCTAAACTGAACGAATGGTGATTTGAAAGGTTTCACACGTTTGGTAATAAGGAGATGACGAGTAAAGCATACATGATGTGTTCATTGCTTTGGAGGAGAGGCAAACATTAGTTTGTAATCACAATGTGCTGTCGTTTATGAGCCTTTGAAAATAGAAATTTTCGTTTATGAGCCTTTGAAAATAGAAATTTGCCATGTTTCTACTTCGCAATCATAATGAGACACCTGTTTTGAGCCTTGCTTAGTTGTCAAACCAATTTGTTTGTACCAACTGTTTACCGTTACACGTTTAACACTCGCGCAACGCGCGTGTTAGTATCCACCTAGTTATATTTAAAAGGGTAGTGTTATAGTAAAAAGGGTGATTAATCTAAACAACCTAAAAAGAATTGTCGATTTAACACGTGTACTTTTATTGTTTAAAGATGAGGGTATTTTGGTTGTTGTGTCAAATTCCTTATCTTATTATTTCTTATACGTTTATTATGTCAAATATCAGTTTATTATGTCATATATTTTATATCATTTGTTATATATATTCATCATTGTGTGTTAAGTTTTAGATCATTTTGTGTTATTATTATCATCATTAACATAGATTATATAAACTTGTTATCCATTATTATATTTTACAATTATAACTACACAATAATATATTTTCACCATATGTATTTTCAAACTTATAGTGTTAAATATAATACAATCCATTATTTTTATTATTATTTTATTTGTTATATAAACTCTTTCTTATTTATAATTACATTTTAAGTTAAAAGTACATAATGATTTTATCTAACCAAAGTATTTTTCAAAACTAATAATGTTAAAAATATCAGAATGATAATAAAAAACATAATGAGACATTGTGTGATTTTATCATTATTTGTAATGTATTAGATTAAGTAATTGTTCATTATTGTGTTTTACATATTAGAGATATATAACAATGTGATTCCACCATTATATTTTTTAAAATTAATCATTTAAAAAAAAATACAATAGTATTCAGAAAAACACAATAAGTAACAAAAAGACACAATGACTTACACTTAAGACACAATAACAAAATATAAGCTTAAAAATATCAAAAATTATTATCTATTTAAATAACAATATTTTACTCGTTTTAAAGATTAAAATAATTCGTTTTTATGGTGTAAATTTTATTAATAAAATACGTACATAAAAGTTATGAATATTCAAAAAAAGTTAAGGAACTTGTAAAAAGTCAATAAAAATGATTATTCTTTAAATAACACTCTAACAAACTTTCTCTTATAATTTGATTTTAACTATTGATTAAATAAACTGATCGTTTAGATTAATTTTTATAAAATATAAATTTTAAGGGCATTTTTATTTGAACATTTCCCTATATAATATAGTATTACTTCTCTAAATAATAATTGTCATTAATTGAGATTTTATACTATGTGTACATTATTTCACCTAAATAACACGTATAATCTTGACTGAGTTATTTATGTTTTAAATAGTATTTAAACTTATTCTTGTGAATACTGTTGACACATATCCATCAACTACATTGATAATCTTTACCAAGTTATTTACGTTTTAATCGTATTTAAACGTATTCTTGTGAACATTTGTCCAACAAATACATTGTTAAGTATTATAGAGGTCGGGGTTGATATAAAGAAAAAGAAAATAAACACGTCGGGGTTGATATAAAGAAAAAGAAAATAAACACACCTTGCTTAAGTGTAAATCACGAGTGCGTGTTTATGTTGTTCTCTTAAACGAACTAGGACGACAATGCGGGAATCCACGAAGGAGACCGTATTTTTTCTCATACTTATAGCCATAATTCACGGTTGTAAATTTTCAAACATTGATAAAGTACGTAAAACAAATGAAAAAGACTAGAAAAAACAGAAATGGAAAACTAAAAATAAAAAAGAGAAGCTTCTTCAGGATATCTTCTTGAGTATTATTATTATTATTATTGTTCTTGTAGCAAGTTGGAATGACATAGAGCCAAAGAAATAGAATGGCTCACATGCGTGTGGATATGATTAGGACAATATGTGCAAGTAGTTTCGTAATTCGTGACATCCCACTTGGATGTACTATAAATTTCTTTTACATCAGATTTTCGTTTTAGAAAAGTTAATAGCAGCTTAAAATATCAACTATTACATTGATCCCTTTGTGAAAACTTCTAAAAGTATATATTCTGCTACAAATTAAATTTAAAAAAAAAAAATTGAAAGCCTGTTCGGATCAAGTGGAACAAAGGAAAAACTGTTTTGGTCCAAACCAGAATCATATTTTCTTAAAACCTGATTCAGACTCATTTAATATCTCACTTGGTTTCTAGATTGATATACCCTATCATTTTCAAACGGCGGATTGAACCCAACCAACCTAACCTAAACTATTTTTTTTTCTGTTCCAAATCACTTTTGCATCTCATCGTTTTGAATCACGAACGGCCTCTACATTAGGGCTTCGATTTATTATTTTACTTCAATTTTAAACCTTCTAAACACGACTAACCTTAAATCTGAGTAAGTTGACCAATCGATCAATTCTTATTTAAGATGATGGAAATGTTAATAGACTCGCAGAAACGTCGCATCCTACACTACTGTTTACGGTCAAAGCCTCGAGAAATACAATCCTTGAGGTGATAAATAAGAACATCCTATTAATTATAACTTAACGTTTTCTATTTGTCTTTGGTTGATTTTTTTTATTCACTTTCTGGATTATACAAAGAGCGGCAGGAGAGGGTAGGGGTGTAAACGAGCTGAGACGTTCGCGTGCTACTTGATCGGATCGATAAAAAACTCGAATCGATAAAAACCTTGAATCGAGTCGAACCTTATCGAGCCCGAGCCAAAAAAAAGGCCTCATTCAATTTTAGGAAATATGTTTTCCTTTTTTTATGTTAGTATGAAACGATATCGTGAATTTTAGGTGTTTTTTTAATATAATTAACACATTTTTCTATTTTTTAATATAATATCATATATAGAAAATTCCGACCCCCCGCGTCTTCACCTGCGTTACTTCTTTTACATAAGAAAATTCTAAAATGACTCAGTTTGATGGTTTAAATGATCCCAATTAAGAAAAATATGCATAAGTGAACAAATTAAAACAATTTTAAATATTCATTGCTATTTTTTTTTTTTTGGTTTTAACTTTGCTATTAAATCAAAACCTTGAAATATTACATCATGATAGCAGGTAGGCGGGCAACAAGCTGCGCCGCCACCCCTTTCTGAATTGCTATTCGGTGATATTTTTCCTAAAATGAACCATGGATCCATTTCAAATTCCCAACTTATTTCATACGCCTCGTCAAGTGACAACAAAGAATTTGAAACGAGTGGCACAACATGAAATTTTTATCTACTGTTATAACCAGTTATGAATATCCATTTGTAAATACCCATTTGTCAAAAACCTGATTTTGAATTTAACTGACTTTATATGTGTTGCCCCTTTATATGACGATCATTGTACCAAAAGCTAAACATTTCGACCCGTCAATACATTTAAAGTTAGAACCAAACCATTTTACATCTTCAATAACGCAACAATCGGTAACCTGTTAAAACCAAACCGAAAAGAAAGCTGCCCACCCCTTCCAGAGCAACACTCGATCCCTAAACAATTAGCTTCGGAACATTACAACTTTACATGAAAATTATTTATTTTACATGTAGTTAACATAAATCTGATAATAGTTTCTTAAATTCAGATATCACGGTTGTCATTACTAAGAAATATTATTGAAGTAATACTATAATACCATGGTTAATTGGTTTTGCAATTTGCAGTCATATAGAGAAGTTTAAAATGCCCAAAACATTGTTTATGGGCCAACCCAACAGGATACAGCCCATTTCACATGCACAGACTAAATTGACTTTTTACGCTCGTTACCCAATCCATTAATTTGAAAAATGTAATCAGAAAAAATAACCAAAACTCTGTATATAATCTCAACATGTTGTAACAAAGAAATTTGGTAGTGTTTGGTTGGTTTATGGGTATGCTTATGGGTATGGGAATAGGATAAAAGTCTCCTAGCAAAACTAGAAGCTGTAATAAGATTAACCTGATAAGATTAACATACAGTCATAGCATTCCTTAATGCAAGTCTCAAGTGAGTCCATTGAAGATTACGACGAGTGTGGAAGGCTACCTGCTTAGCACAAGTTACGTAACTTCCTGATCTTATTCGTTAACAAGGTATTGAACGATCCGACAACGTGTTCTCATGGTGAATATTTATATTCCTAGCTGGTGGGTACTAAATGCTTGGTGGTGTCAAGGTTTATCACTGGAGCATGTTTCTCTTGTCCCTAGGATCATCATTCAATCTATCAATAATAATATAGAGAAAACACAGAACATGGATCATGGTATATATGCATACATGAAGTGACACTACAAACCAACACAACTATTTGAAGTGTATTAAGCAAATCGTATAAGGCCCGAAATTTTTTAATATTATAACAAGTAGAAAGAATAAGGGCTCTTGGTTATTTGCCAAAGTAAGAAGGCTAAAGTTGTGCAAAAGGAGAAAACTGGCCCTAATTTTCCCATTACTTAAAGAAAGGGGGCCGCCCCTATCATTTCTTGCATGTAAAATTTCCCGGAACGGTTTTAGAGAGAGAAAGTGTAGCTAGAGATAGAGAGAGAGAGAGTGTAGCTAGAGATAGAGAGAGAGAGAGAGAGAGAGAAAGTAAAGAACCGTAAGAGTTTTACCTTTGATCTTTATGGATCTATGCTGGTTATGAGTATATATGTTGTAAATAGTAAAGTTTTAACGTAAAAGTTTGCATCTTCAATACATGTTAGGTAAATTCCGACACGGGTAATCTGGTTCTAGGGTTTTGTTCGTGAAAATCATCAAGAGGTGAGTTCTAGATTTCTATAATAAGATTTATATTTTTATGGTTATTTTATGTGTGCATGTATGTATGTAAAGTCTAATTGCATGAACCCTAGATGATGGAATGTTTGATTTTTTAAAGTTGCTAAAGTTGAAAAGATAATTTTACAATATAGACAATAAGGTTTTACTCACCTATATGTGATAGTTTACATGCATTTGATTACACAATTAAAGTTTGAAAATTATAGTTCACCATAGATGGTTTTGTTCATCCATACTTAAATAGTAACATGAACCTAAATGTTCACTGGCATGTGAAATACTCAACTGCACCTAACCTTGTTATTCGTGCCTGATCTTATTCACCCTGTAAGGCCCTGATTCTAGAAAGTCTCACAGTTGGTTATTCACAGCATATCAAAGATTTAAAGCATTTATTAAAGTAAACATTGCAGCGGAAATTACTTTAATTCAGACTCGTCAAGAAATAATTAAAGAATATACTAACATTGTCTTAAATACATCAACCAAGACTTAATACAGTATTTAACAGTCTTCTAAGATTTGGGATGCCATTCTTCAGTTGTCAAAAAGCTTTGGATCCATGCTGCTATCCTGCTAAGCCCAATAGCTTATCTGTCAAACTAATAAGCATACAAAAGTCAACTTCGCTGAGTGAGTTCTGGGTTTACTTTATCAGAAAATCTTTTAATGAGATATGTTAACTTTATCATTCCAAAGTAGCATCACAAGAACAAACATTTACTATACACAGACTGTCCCTTTATTAATACTTTATCATTAAGAGTTTCGTTTGTTTATTATCTATTACTCTCATTTATCTGTCAATTCCCAATTACTATGCCTCGTGATCTGCCTAATAGCCAAACCCCCGCTTTTGATGAACACAAGACTTTACTTTATCCATGCTTGTGATGAACACAAGACTTTACTTTATTCATGATAGCACAACAAATGCAACTCTCGTTTATCATTTGCTTGCAAGACTTTATTTTAGCAATGGTACATTGTTATGAGCTCAATAATATTTCTTTGGGTTTCACTTTTGTCTTTAATTATACATATACTTATACATGCGAAGAATCAAATCATAGTCCATATATTCACGTTCTTTAACAAAAGAATACAAACAGAATAATCGACCCTTCGTGGGATAGCGGGGGTTCGGGGGCGACATCCCCTGATAGCGGGATTCTAGGGGAAACAACTCCTAGTGGAGTCCAAGGGGCAACGCCTTTTCTTGTTAAAACCTCTTGAAATATTTGCCATAAAAACCGTATATTTAGTATGCATATCGCCCCTAAAACATTGAAAACGTGTAAATAAGGGGGATCTAGAACTCGCCTGATCAGTAAGTAACTCTACGTCTAAGTTTTCTAAGCTAGGATCGTGGTACACGGTCTGCATATAAGTTAACGCATAAATATGTCATTTTCTACATAGTTTTGGCAGTAGTTTCGCAGGAAGAACTGACAGTTTTGCTAGACGTATAAAAATGATGAACCAACCAGCTCGTTTTTAACCCAAAACCTCAACTTTTTACGTTCAAACCCTTAGTTTTCATCCATGAAGCTATATCTAAGCTTCTTGCATGATTTCATATGTAAAAATATGACCTTTATGTGATTCTTTGTAACTTTTCAAAACCCAAAACCCTAGAATCCGGATTTGTTCTAAAGAGGTGTTTGGATGGTGATTCTTACCTGGATTTCTTGCTCTTTCCTTGATGTTTGATGTACCAATACTCAGATATCCAATCCTTGTCAATAAAACTTCAAATCTTTGATTTTTCTCCACTTTCTCTCTACTCTCTCTCTCTCTAGAACGTTAGTGGCTTGGGTTGCAAGTAGGGAGGAATGTGGTTGATTATGGGTGTTTAGTGGGTGGTTATAGGCCCTTAAACTCATCAAACCCTTAGCCCATAGGGTAATTTTGCCCATAATCTTTTTATATTTTTATTATATGTATAACCCCTAACTTCACCCATTATTACTAAGTTGCTCGGTTTGATATTCAGGGGCGTTACACACCCGTAGGTGAGTTTACTCACCCATATCTGAATTGTAACTTGTATGTAGGTTTACTTCACTCGCATCTAACTTTACTTTGAATATTTTCATGATAGTAAAGCTTTTATGTTTAATGTGACTTACATATGTGTATCATAAAGTGTAGCCTATAATAGTATGTATAGTAAATACCATGAACAAAGTAAAGCCATGGAATGTTTAAGATAAATGATTAAAGTTAGTTAATCATAGTAAAGAAAGTTAAAGTATAGTTAAAGAGTTAAAGTTAACCATAGTTAAACAAAGCTAAAGCATAGTTAAAGAGTTGAATTTCCCTATAGTTAAAGAAACTAAAGTGTAGACAAAGAGCTAATTATGATAATAAATAAAGAAAAGCAAAAGTTATAGTTTAACATGTGAAATAATAGAAGAACTTAAATAATATTTCAAGAACATATAACCCACTAGTTCACAATTGCAAATGTTGAAGTATGCTAAAGGAGTCTTGATAGCACAGATTTCTTGAGGTATTTCAAGCATCGATATATGAGTCTTTCCTAGTGAAAAATGATAGGAGTCTTGTATTTAATGCAAGTGAAGTCTTGCGTATCATACTAGCAATGACTAAAAAAGTCTTGTATGAGTACAGACTCATGATCAAGTAAAGATAAAGAATGACTTAAGCACAATTAAAAACTAACAAAGTAATAGCTAAAGAAGTCTTACACATCTCTAAGCACATTGATACAATAAGGTACAAAATAAAACACTAATACTTGAAAAAGTATGATATGAATGTTAAGGTTAATGTATAGTTAAGGTACGATAAAGAAAGACATTAAAGATAAGTAATACTCAAGCTAAAGTTAAAGTTTTGATAAAGTTATTTTAATAAGTAAAAATAGAAGTCACTCAGTAATGTTGACTTTTGTATGCTTAGCCTGGTGGGTATTCAAATTAGAAGTCACCAAGTACTAACAACGGTCAAACAATCCCCAAACACATGAGAGGTAGATTCTATCGTAGGCGAATAAGACAGATATAAGATAGAAGGAACCTCAATGCCCCTATGCAAGAGATTCAACCAAGTAGCAAAATGGTCTAAGAGCATACGTTAAAAAAAGATGTTTACTTTCTTTGGCACAAACTTAATCCACATAGTCATTCGATCATAACCAGGGAGCGAAAGGCTATCAATTTAGAACTGAAGTTCTTTGACAAGAAGTCACGAGAACCCTCCAAATTCCAAATTTATTTATCCACCACACTAGAGAACGAAAAATCATGAATCAAGGCAAGCATCTCATGTAAATGAGCTACCTCAATACCGCTCCTCTAGGGTGATGATAATGGAACAATTTTATGAATGGCAAGAGAAAAAATACATTTAAACTTTTCAACAAAAATAAAGTCACCCAACCAAGCATCTCCCTAAAAACAAGTTGTCCCACCATTACCCACTTTCTTACATAAAATCAAATTCAACATAGTCAAAGACTCATTGAGTTGAGAAATAAAACCATAAACCTTTTGTCAAATACCAGTCCTATTGCCCAAAACAGTTAACCTAAAAGAGCTCCCATGAATAGCGTGAATAAATTTCATCAATAAAAGCTTGAAACATGAAAGAAGTTTGTGTTTCCGTTTATAAAGAAGGGTCATGTTCATGTCATCCTAACTCCCTAATCCAAAGCCCCCACGATCTTTACTGATAAGAACCAAATGCCACTTAACCCGCACCTTCTTCCTACCAGAATTGTTTCCACCCTTAAAATTTTGAACAAATTACTTCAAGCTTAGTAATTACTTTAGCTTGGATCCGTAACAAAGATGAAAAATAAAAACCGATGGCACCCAATAACGGAAGTAATAAGAGTAGTGTGCCACCTATGGAGAGAAGATTACCTTTCTAATTTGTAGACGTTTTTGAAAACAGTTAATCACCGGCTCCCAACCTTTAACGCGAGACATGTTTGCCCCAATCAGAATACCCGAAAAATTAAATGTTAAACATGTCTGGTTTACAACCCGAAGGGAGAGCCAAAGATTTGACTTTCAAGCTATCAACACCAATACCAAATATAGACTACTAATGTAAGTTTAGTTTGAGCCCTAATGACAATTAATCTATACTATATTAATAAGCGTATGAGAAGTATAGAATGATCATTTGACTAAAATCTCTTAAAATTAAGAGTTTTACAACTCTTATAGCCTTAAGTACAACTCACACAACTTTGAAATATCCCCATCCTCACCCACACATTTCAAAAACCTTGTTCTTCTTTCAAAATTCAAACCTTATCTTCTCTCGCTACCTTTAGTAGTGAAACATTCCTATTCCACCGTAAACATCTCACCGGTGACACACATGATAACAGAGATTTTAATAATTCAAATCATCCGGTAATTCTTCTTTACCGTTTAATCTATACTATATTAATAAGCATTGAGAATGATATAATGATCATTTGATTAAAATCTCTTAAAATTAAGAGTTTTATAACTCTTATAGCCTTAAGTACAACTCACACAACTTTGAAATATCCCCACACTCATCCACACATTTCAAAAACCCTCTTCTTCTTTCAAAATTCAAACCTTATCTTCTCTCGCTACCTTCAGCAGTGAAACCTTCCTACTCCACCATCAACATCTCACCGGTGACACACATGATAACAGAGATTTTGATAATTCAAATCATCCAGTAATTCTCCTTTACCGTTTAACCTACAATATGTAGATTTTAAAATTTATTAACCTAGGATGTAGATTAGTCATTATTATGATGTTATAAGAAGGAAATACAATCTGTTTGATGGGTTAATTTGCAGGATGAGCAATGGTGATTTTGATAATCAAGATGACTATGGGTGAAGACGGATTAACCACTTTTGTTGTAACATATTGCTTTGGCAGGTTTTTTTCTTTCTATTTTGAAATATGTGGTTGTGTGATAGCTGTGTAATTATGCAGTTTTTCGAATAAGTTCACGATGGTTTATGGTGTATCAAGCAGATCCGTCAAGTGTGTATTGTGATGGTAAACAATGAATACCATTTTCCTTTTTTGGTTAGGTTCACTTCTTTCTTGCAACTGAGATTAATCAGTCATGAACATTGAAGGATATTGCTTAATTGAAGACGTTTTAAGCTTTGATAAATTAAATAGTTAAGATTACATTTAGATCTTCCTATCACATGTTCATTGCATCTTCTCTGTTTTCCCTTTTGTTTCACGCTATGGTTCAAGTTTGTCTGGTTCGATATTCACAATGCAATGCGATGATTTTTGCTTTGATAATTTCTTTCTGTTTTACAGCAATCAGTTAGATTTCATGATCAATATAGGTATTTGTAAGGTTATTAGTAAGACTGATGCAACCCAAACACTTAAAGTCTTTCCTGCATGCATGCACATGTATACTGAAGTGGAATGCTTCGGAAGTTTCACACTGACTTAGAAATTATTCTAAGTGTGAAATCTTTCGAAGCCAAGACCAATATCTTCCGAAGCCAAAAGATGAAGTCTTCCGAAGCTTCAAGGACAAAGAACCATTAAAGACAGATTTCTTCCAAAGACTTTTATATTACATGCTTTATCTGATGTACTTTTTACCTACAGCTGAACCACTTTCCACTGTCACTCTGATAAGTCACCAACCTTTCATGAGTTGGTGAAAAGGTCCATGCTTTTGATAAACTATACATTGAGGTCTTGAGTCTATAACTTTCCCCTTTATGTACTTTATCCTTTTTGTAATATATTAGGATGTGCGCTATGGCATGTCATAGTCACTAGTCAAAAGGCAATTTGCCTTTTGACTCTACATGGATTTTGTTGTCTAGTTCATATATCCAGCTGGCCTTCAAAGTATGGCCGGCTGTAGGTTATAGTATAAGTATTTTCTGGTCCTTGTAACTTAGTAAGTTAGGTAGAACTTTGTAAACCATTTTGTAAGAAACTAGAAGATCAATATACATTAACCTTGAAAACCAACTGTTTGTGTGTTGTTCTAGTTTCTGTCTTATTTACATCTTGTGTTTCTTAGTTCTCTAAACTCATTCTTACCATTTCCCCATTTGAATTGTTAAGTGTTGTCATACACTCTCCTCTTTGCGTTGTTATGTTGTACAAGTGCATAAGCCCTTCACTCGGTCCTGCAATTGGTATCAGAGCTTTTCAGGCTCTTGATATAAGATCTCACCATCTTAAGATCCCTCACACACACACAAAAATACTTAACCCTTCTAATGGCAGCTATCTCTAAAGCTGATATGGAAACTGGAACCATGACAAAGTCCCCACTGATCACTCTTGATGACTTTGACACTTAGTGCCGAAGAATGGAAGGTTTCATCAGGTGTCAAGACTCAAGAATGTGGGAATCTTTGTCTCTGGACCTTACATACCAAAAACTCCTTCAGCTGCTGCTGGAGGTGGTATGATCCCCAAGGCTGTGGCTGACTACTCAGAAGAAGATAGAAAGAGAGTAGAAATTGATCAAAAAGCCATGACAGCCCTTCAGACTGCTCTTCCAAACTCTGTATACAGAGGTTTCAAGAAATGCAAAACAGCTAAGCAGCTGTGGGAAGCATTGAAACTAATGTATGAGGGTTCTACTGAAGCCAAGGAAAACAAGAAGGATCTCCTGAAGTAGCAATTTGAAAACTTCACCTTCAAAACAGGTTAGACCATGACTCAACAATACTTCAGGTATGTTGAGATTGTGGATATCATAGTGGATATTGGAGTAACTCTTGAGAGCAGAGACATTGTAAGGAAGTTTATGCCCTCTCTTCCTAGGCAATGGACACATTATTGTGTTGTAATAAAGAGAACTGAGAACCTTAAGACTCTCACTCTGACAGAGTTATATGGCATTCTCAGTGGATACCAGATGGAGATGAACATGCAAGGTTCATCTGGTAACTCCAGCAATCAAATAGGTTCAGCCCTTCATATGACTGAAAGGGATAGCATAGAACCCAACATTATCTCATACGTTATCCTGACATCTCATAAAAGGGTCCTTTCATCACCTTCCCGGAGACACCAAGGGAGAACTATACTCAAGGAAGCCCATTCCAAGAGACAAGTTCTACTCAAGCCTTTGTGTCCTCTGATGAAAGTTGTGGTAGCTTCCTATTCACCCTTGAAGACCTGGAATGTATTCATCTAGACGACCTGGAGTACATGGAGATAGTCCAGGAAATGGCTCTTCTCACTCACAGGGCCAAGAGATTCTACAAGAGGACGGGAAGGAAGTTTCCCAGCAATACAGCTAGAGGAAAGTTTGGACTGTACAAAAGCAAAGTTAAGTGTTACAACTGTAACTTGATGGGTCACTTTGCTAGGAAGTGCAAGGCACCAAGAACAAATGGTGGACAAGCACAATCTAGACCAAACTACACTGATAAAGCTACCCAGAATGAGAAGCCAAAGCAGCAAGCTGTAGTTGTTGTTGAAGAAGGAGGCTTTAACTGGAGCTTTCAGGTGGAAGATGCATTTCCAAACCAAGCATTAATGGGTGACCATGTTGAAACAAAGGTATTGAAACATCTTTGCACTCCTGAATGTAGTGTTAAAGTCAACAGATACAGGTCCTAAAACCTAGAGATGAGATCTGATCTTGAGTCCTTGAACATCCTAAAATCTGATTTTAGAAAGACTGAAAATGATTATAAGTTAAAGATAGAGGACTTAGAGAAAACCATTTCAGTTTTAAAACATGAGCATACAAATTACAGGACTCAGATCAAAGATCTCATAACTAAGTTAACTGAATGTCAGGCTAAGCTTGTGATCAGCAAAGCCAGGGCAGAAAAATGTGTTCTTGAAGAAGAGACCTTCAAGAATATCATATCCTCATCCTTGCACGCAAAAGTTTGTTATCAAAATAGGTAGGGACTGGGATCTAGTGAGATAGCTCCTCCACACACATTCTTGTCTGTAAGATCACCTAGGTGTGGAACTTGTGAAGATGAGCTTCCTTACATAGACCCCTTGAGTGAAGAGGATAAAGAAGTGGTAGTGAAGAATTCCTCTGAGAAGAGTAAAGAGGAGGATTCTAAGAAGGGTCACTGTCACACCCTCGCTTAGAGCGGAAACACGAGGATGCGACGGACGGGATCGTCATAACACTTGGTATAAATACAGAGACATAATACATGCAAACTCCTCGTGTCATGACGTCGCCCGACACAATGGTGACTTGTGTCGTGGTTAGTCAGTTCCACGACTATCATAGTCTTATTGATTCCAAATCCAAATTACACAGAGTTTCACAAATGAAAACAAATGATATACATTACTAATGCAAAACTATTAAAATCCTGAGGGTCTCTGCTAAGGCATCTGCTCTAGCTATCCTCTTTGATTATGTTCACCTGAAAAGATATGCTCAAAATTGTCAACACATAATGTTGGTGAGTTCCGCAGGTTTAATTTTAAAACATGTAACTGATGCTGTATAGAATTTGATATGGAATCATACTGCAAGCACAAACCACATAACATGTGTTTTAGACAACCAAACCTAATGACGTTATGCATATAAATTAGCCGGAATATATTCACCCTTGGCCTGATTGCTGGCAGCTGTGTTGGCAACTCGCAAGTTAACCAATCGTCGAAGGGTGGGGGTGTCAACCCAGTAGTACTACCAATACCTAACCGTTGGTTCCCAAACCCGGGAATTAAAGGTTGTAAGAATCCATAGAATAACACCATGTATGCATGCAAAACAGTATCATATTGATTCCAAGTATAGAATATAGAATGTACAGCATTAAAAACGGGTGAGCATACTTTTCCCCTATAGATTGAAAACATTGAAAACTTGCATAAGCATAAAAAGGGGCCACGAAACACACCTTGAATTGATGTAATGCACAATGACTTCACAGAATATAGCAATGCACGATCAAACACGGTCAATGCCTATTATTGATTATAACTAAGCCTTTAAAACATATTCAGCGCGAATAGATATGTTTGATTGAATTCGAGTCGGTTTAGTTTGACGCACACAATTAGATGTATATTTATGAGTTTGATTATACCTTTGTGATTTTATATATTAAATTTAATTAATTAAAGTATGTTTTTATAAAAATAATTCATAATTATATTTGTAAACAGTTTGTATAATTTCTATGATTTCATGGTTATTGTATAATTACACACGATTTTAGAGTTCATTTTATAAAAATACTTATTTACAATATTTATAAATAATATTTTATAAAGATTTTTAAGGTTTTTAAATAAAATAAATTTACAGAAAATAATTATGTAAGATTTAAAATAAGAGAAATTTATAAAATTTATTTTATAATTTTTAGGAATTTTTGTAGAATTTTTAGAAGCTCAAAGGCTTTTAAAAAAATAAATGCAGTGGCCCGGGGTCGAACCCGGGACCTCTCGGATAACATGGAACATGGGAACCGGTGAACCAAAGGCTTATAGCCGCGACAGAACCCGGCTCGATTTCTTTTTAAACACGGTTTGCCCAGTTTCCCCAATTCCATATAAACCCTAGAACGTAATCGATCAAATTGAACTCGAATTCGATATTGTTAATGACCAAATTCATGGGGTTTTGTTCCCCATGATCAAACGAGTAGAATGATGTGTTTAATTACCTGTTTTGTTTCGAAATGATGCTAAGAACAGATGAGAACAGGTCGCGGCAGGGATAAAATTGGTTCGAGTTGAATTTGTTGATGATACTTCAATTAATTGCACAGACAATTTCTAGGCTTGATGATAAACGAAAGCCCTTTATCAATTTTGATTGAATGTGGTTAAGGATTGGAGTTTGGTAAGGTTGCAGGTTCGACGAAGATGATGATCGATTTCAGAGTGTTTAGGTGTTTGTGATTGAGATTACAGGTTGCATTCGATTTATGAGTTGATAAAGTTCGATTAAACGGTATTAATTTGATTAAAGTGGTGTGTGAGTGGGTTATTTAGCCGTTGAACGTTCGGGTAATAAAGGGGAAAAGGTTTTAGCCGTTTAGTCGACCATTAAACGCGTTTTGTATGTGCATTGAGTTCGAGTCTTGTCCACGAAGCGGTTGGGTGTATTTTGGGCTATAAAAATCACGTTTTTAATTGGTTTTGAGGTTCGCCGGAGCTTGGCCGGACTTCGGCCGGAATGTCGCCGGAAAAACGAAAGGGGCGGGGGTGGGATTTGAAATTTATAAAATTATAGATTTGGTTCCTGAGATTTATGTTTTTGTTATTTTATGTTATTAATTTCTTTTTAAGTTTCATAAATATCAAAACACCCCCTTGGACTTATTATTATTATTATTATTATTTTTATTATTATCGTTATTATTATTATTACTATTAATATTATTATTATGATTATTATTATTATTATTATTTGTTAGTATTGTTATTATTATTATTATTATTTATTATTATTATTATTACTATTTCCCAGACCCTGCTCTTCAGCGGGAGACACTGGGTATGTTTGTTTTTTTTATTATTATTATATTACTATTAACACGAATGTGTATACGAGAATTTCAACTAAAACGATATATATATTTATATATATATATGTATAAATAATAAATACGTAAAGTTAGTTAACACACATGGAACATGTACACGAAGATAATTCGTTTAAAACAATAATTAGACTATAAGACATATGTGAGGCTAGTTAGTACACATGATGAGTTAACGAGCTTAATGCCGAGTTGACGGTCTATTGGTGACAGATGCTACACACCAACACATTCACCACATGATCTTCAATAAGAAGAATCTTAGGTTTCCTTTCTGATTTGGGAATATCTTGAATGTTTCTAAAACTTTATTCATTAAATCCATCTGTATCATCTGAACTATCACACTAATATGACAGTAACCCACCATGTTCTTTGCTTGATATTGTGAGGTGTCACAGTATCCCCCAGTTGAGGGAATTTCGTCCCGAAATTCAGCTGGTGCTAGGTCCAAGAGTGTCATCCTCGAACAGATGAGGATATTTGAGTTTCATCTGATCCTCTCGTTCCCATGTAAACTTTGGACCTCGTTTGGAATTCCATCTCACACGAACAATAGGTATCTTACTGCATCTCAACTTCTTGACCTTTCGGTCCATGACCTCACTAGGTTCTTCCACGAAATGGAGGCTTTGATCAATCTTGATGTCTTCAATAGGCACGTGAAGTGATTCGTCAGCTAAACACTTTTTAAGGTTTGATACATGGAAAGTATCATGCACACTGCCAAGCTCTTGTGGCAACCTTAACCGGTATGCCACTGGACCGATCCTCTCTGTGATCTCAAATGGTCCAATATACCTTGGGGCTAACTTCCTCTTCTTTCCAAACCGAACGATCCCTTTCCAAGGAGAGACCTTAAGTAACACTCGATCTCCAACGTTAAAATCTAACGGCTTCCGACGGTTGTCGTCATAGCTCTTTTGGCGATCCCTAGCCGCTTTAAGCCTGTCTTTGATTAGAAAGATCTTATCAGTTGTTTCTTGTATGATTTTGGGACCTGTTAGCTGTCTCTCGCCAATCTCGGCCCAACATACAGGTGATCTACATTTTCGACCATACAACGCTTCGAATGGTGCACACCCAATACTAGTATGATAGCTGTTATTGTAGGAAAACTCAATCAACGATAGATGAGTATCCCAATTGCCACCAAAATCAATGACACATGCTCGTAGCATGTCCTCAATTGTCTGTATTGTGCGTTCACTTTGGCCGTCTGTCTGGGGGTGATAGGCTGTACTCATGTCTAACCGAGTGCCCATCGCCTTTTGCAACGTCTGTCAAAAGCGTGAAGTAAATCGACTGTCTCGGTCGGATATGATTGACACCGGCACTCCATGCCGTGTCACCACCTCTTTGATGTACAATCTTGCCAACTTATCCATTTTATAGTCTTCTCGGATAGGCAAGAAGTGAGCAGATTTAGTTAGTCGATCCACTACGACCCATATCGAGTCGTGCCCGCTTGGCATTCTCGGAAGTTTGGTGATAAAATCCATAGTGATGTTCTCTCATTTCCACTCGGGAATTTCAGGTTGTTGCAATAATCCCGATGGTTTCTGGTGTTCAGCTTTGACCTTTGAACACGTCAAGCATTTGCTCACATATAGAGCAATATCTTTCTTCATACCTGGCCACCAGTACAGATCCTTCAGATCGTGGTACATCTTGTCTGCACCAGGATGAACAGAATATCGAGTCTTGTGTGCTTCATCCAAGACTAGTGTACGTACACCTCCCTATTTGGGAACCCATATGCGATCAATGAAATAATGTACGCCGTCATCCTTGCGATTCATTTGTTTATCCAACCCTCGGAATTCTTCTCCCGCAAGGTTTTCTTCTTTTAGAGCCTCACTTTGCGCACTTTGAATTTGAGCTTTCAAGTTCATTTGAATAGTCAATCCCAAAGCTCTAACACGTAGTGGTTTTACGCGTTCTTTACGACTGAGGGCATCAGCCACCACATTTGCTTTCCCCGGATGATACCGGATTTACAATCGTAGTCACTAAGTAGTTCTACCCAACGTCGTTGTCGCATGTTGAGCTCTTTCTGATTCAGGATGTGTTGAAGGCTCTTATGATCGGTATAGATGATGCATTTGGTTCCATACAGATAGTGCCTCCATATCTTAAGTGCAAATACTACAGCGCCCAACTCTAAATCATGAGTTATGTAGTTCTTCTCGTGCACCTTTAGTTGTCATGAGGCGTATGCAATCACCTTGTCTCTTTGCATTAACACACATCCTAATCCTTGATGCGAAGCATCGCAATACACCACGAAGTCGTCATTTCCGTCCGGAAGGGACAGTATTGGAGCATTGCACAATTTTTCCTTTAACGTTTGGAAAGCTTGTTCTTGTGTATGTCCCCAATCAAACTTCTTATCTTTCTGGGTTAGCATGGTCAACGGTTGTGCGATTTTTGAGAAGTTCGCAATAAACTGTCGATAATACCCGGCCAATCCTAAGAATTGCCGAATTTCTGATGGTGTTTGGGGTGTATCCCATTTCTTCATCGCTTTAATCTTGCTGGGGTCTACATGGATTCCATCTTTATTAACCACATGGCCCAAAAACTTCACTTCTTAGAGTCAGAATTCACACTTCGAGAATTTGGAGAAAAGCTTCTCTTCCCGCAACAGTTCTAAAAGTGCTCGAAGGTGTTTCTCATGATCCTCTTTCGATCGAGAATAGATAAGTATATCGTCTATGAACACGATTACGAACTTATCCAAGTATGGTTTGCATACTCGATTCATCAGGTCCATGAACACAGCTGGTGCATTAGTCAGCCTGAACGGCATAACTAAGAACTCATAGTGCCTGTCACGAGTCCTGAATGCTGTTTTCGGTATGTCATCCTCAAAACCTCTCAGTTGATGATATCCAGAACGAAGATCAATCTTGGAGAAACACGAAGCTCCTTGTAATTGATCAAACAAATCATCAATTCTGGGAAGAGGGTATCGATTCTTCACAGTCAACTTGTTCAACTCGGGATAATCGATACACATACGAAATGACCCGTCTTTCTTCTTGACAAACAGAACCGGTGCTCCCCATGGTGAATGACTCGGCCGAATGAATCCCTTCTCCAATAGCTCTTGTAGTTGGCTGGATAATTCTTGCATCTCCGATGGTGCTAATCGATATGGTGCATTTGCTATCGGCGTAGCTCCAGGAACTAACTCGATACGAAATTCCACCTGTCGTAGAGGAGGTAAACCCGACAAATCATCAGGAAATACTTCCGGATAATCTCACACCACAGGAATATCTACCAACTTGATGCCTTCTTCCTTCTTTTCTACAACATGAGCTGCGTAGCACATCTTCCGTAGACATCGACGCGTCTTCATGCAAGAAATAAGCTTCAGAGTTCTTCCTGGTCGTTCTCCTTGAATCTTGTGTACCTCCCCATAGGCATGGGGATTCGTACTACTTTCTCTCGACAAACGATCTCGGCTCCGTGCTTTGACAACCAATCCATTCCCACAATCACGTCGAAGCTCCCTAACTCGAAAGGTATTAAATCTATGTCGAAGGCATGGTCCTCTAATATTATGGAGCACTGTCTAATGATCTTATCTGCTTGTAAGAATCTACCGTTGGCCATTTCTACGGAAAAGCTAGTTTCTAGCCTACTCGGTTTCAAGTCAAGCATGTGTGCAAAATCAGATGATATGAAGCTATTGTCTGCTCCCGTATCAAACAATATAGAGGCGAAGTGGTCGTTGAGAAGGTACGTACCCATGACGACATTAGGATCCTGGCGGGCATCATTAGCTCCAATGACGAAGGCTCGTCCTCTTGCAGCATTTCCTTGATTTCCCTGGGCCGGATTACCAGCTATAGCCAGCAATTGCTACTGGTTATTGCCTTGTTGGCCGGGTGCTCTGTTCAATCGGGGGCACTTGTTTCGGAAGTGATCAAGACCTCCGCATTCATAGCATGCCCTGGCATGCCCGGCGGGGTTAATCGCATTGATGGGCGCTACCAGGTTTGGCGCAATCCTACAATCCTTCGCCCAGTGACCCAAGCGCCTACAGTTGGTACATTCCCGACACGGCCTTGCTGGGAAATGGTGCCAATTACACTTGTTGCACTTGGGGTGCGGTCCAGTGTAATCCTTCTTTTCTTGGGTTACAGCCACAAAACTTCGGGCTGTTTTAGCCTTCTTATCGGATCTTCCAGCGTTAGACCCGAACTCCTTTCTCTTCTCGGTTCCCTTCCCCAGCAATCCGGTTCTCACCATTTCGTCAGTAAAAGCGCCAGCCTTCAAAATTGCGCTCTGGATTGTAGAAGGAGCAGCTGTTGTTACCAGTGCTCGGATTTAAGGCGCAAGTCCCCAAATATACCTCTTGATTCTCTTGGATTCCGGTGTGACTAAATGCGGAACCAATCTTGCCAATTCATGAAATCGATCGGTGTACGCTGCGTGCCCAGCCCCCACCATTGCATGATTCCAGAATTCATGTTCGAGTTTCTGCATTTCATTAAGAGGATAGTATTCCTCAGAAATTAATGCCTTAAACTCATCCCAGGTCATCTGCATTGCAGACTCCCTTCCTCTTGCCTGAACCTGGGTGTTCCACCAGGTTAATGCCTTGCCTTGCAGTGAGCAGGTGGCATATTTGATCCTTGACTATCGAGGCATTCACTAATGTCGATTACTGCCTCCATCTTCTCGATCCATCTGGTCAAAGCTATCGCTCCGCCTTTCCCATCAAATTCATGGGGTTTGCAAGCCACAAATTCTTTATATGTGCATCCCCGTTTGGTATGGTTAACACCAGTTTCGTTTTCATTTGTTCTACCAATGTCAGTGTCATCTACTACCCCTTGGTTATGTTGGCCATTGGTGTTATGATCACCGTGGAGGGGTTGATTTAGCAGGGTGTTGCTTACTTGCGTCACAATGGTAGGAACCAATGCAGCTAGCTGCTGAGCAATCATAGCAGCTATATCAGGATTGCTAGTTTCCTGATTATTATCGGCTGGAGCACCACCAGTTCTTGATGGTCTACCCTTCTCCTGTTTTGTGGGACTTCAGCTTCTTGGGTGGTTTTGCGTGTGACTCTTTTAGGCGCCATCTTCTAACTACAGAAAGATGGAAACTTTAGTCACCACATGATTTCGCTTATCAAGTTTCTATAGCCTATGCTTCGGTCCATCAAGATAATTATGTAGCCAGGTTAAGCACATTCTTAGTATACCGGTGATGCTTATATATTGGGTTCCCCGCAGCGTTCCCACCACATCCATGATATACCTTGAATAATACTTAAACTAGTTACATAACATCTTAATTTCCTTAGCACCTACTCAAAGAATAACGTTTGGTATGGGTAGAGAGTGTCATTACTCCTCTACATTCATGTATTCCACTTTCATTCTAAGCATTAATTAGTAGTTACTGAAACGCTAAGTGTAGGAATGTCTCATAAGGTCAATATCGTGATTGGAAATACCATGAAGGCTTTAATTAGGACAGGACTTGAGTAAATGATAATGTTTGATTGCCTTCAACAAGGACTTACTAGAATTATGACCCTAGCACTCTAGGGTATAGAATAGAAACGTGTGATACTCATGATTGTTGCCTTATGGTAAGATTAACCAGATTTCTCATGCATGGTGAATTGCAATTACGTGTGCACCCGTAATGGTAATCTACCTTGCATGATCACCCTTAACTTCACTTACCCCAAGTTAACATCATAGTATTATCTAGATTCATTAAGCACAAATAATGTAATGTCCTTATGTCCATGAGCCAGAGTTTCACAACTGAAAACAAATGATATACATTACTAATGCAAAACTATTAAAATCCTGAGGGTCTCTGCTAAGGCATCTGCTCTAGCTATCCTCTTTGATTATGTTCATCTGAAAAGATATGCTCAAAATTGTCAACACATAATGTTGGTGAGTTCCGCAGGTTTAAATTTAAAACATGTAACTGATGCTGTATAGAATTTGATATGGAATCATACTGCAAGCACAAACCATATAACATGTGTTTAGACAACCAAACCTAATGACGTTATGCATATAAATTAGCCGGAATATATTCACCCTTGGCCTGATTGTTGGCAGCTGTGTTGGCAACTCGCAAGTTAACCAATCGTCGAAGGGTGGGGTGTCAACCCAGTAGTACTACCAATACCTAACCGTTGGTTCCTAAACCCGAGAATTAATGGTTGTAAAAATCCATAGAATAACACCATGTATGCATGCAAAACAGTATCACATTGATTCCAAGTATAGAATATAGAATGTACAGCATTAAAAACGGGTGAGCATACTTTTCCCCCATAGATTGAAAACATTGAAAACTTGTATAAGCATAAAAAGGGGCCACGAAACTCACCTTGAATTGATGTAATGCACAAAGACTTCGTAGAATATAGCAATGCACGATCAAACACGGTCAATACCTATTATTGATTATAACTAAGCCTTTAAAACATATTCAGCGCGAATAGATATGTTTGATTGAATTCGAGTCGGTTCAGTTTGACGCACACAATTAGATGTATATTTATGAGTTTGATTATACCTTTGTGATTTTATATTAAATTTAATTAATTAAAGTATGTTTTTATAAAAATAATTCATAATTATATTTGTAAACAGTTTGTATAATTTCTACGATTTTCATGGTTATTGTATACTTACACACGATTTTAGAGTTCATTTTATAAAAATACTTATTTACAATATTTATAAATAATATTTTATAAAGATTTTTAAGGTTTTTAAATAAAATAAATTTACAGAAAATAATTATGTAAGATTTAAAATAAGGGAAATTTATAAAATTTATTTTATAATTTTTAGGAATTTTTGTAGAATTTTTAGAAGCTCAAAAGGCTTTTAAAAAAATAAATGCAGTGGCCCGGGGTCGAACCCGGGACCTCTCAGATAACATGGAACATGGGAACCGGTGAACCAAAGGCTTATAGCCGCGACAGAACCCGGCTCGATTTCTTTTTAAACACGGTTTGCCCAGTTTCCCTAATTCCATATAAACCTTAGAACGTAATCGATCAAATTGAACTCGAATTCGATATTGTTAATGACCAAATTCATGGGGCTTTTGTTCCCCATGATCAAACGAGTAGAATGATGTGTTTAATTACCTGTTTTGTTTCGAAATGATGCTAAGAACAGATGAGAACAGGTCGCGGCAGGGATAAAATTGGTTCGAATTGAATTTGTTGATGATACTTCAATTAATTGCACAAACAGTTTCTAGGCTTGATGATAAACGAAAGCCCTTTATCAATTTTGATTGAATGTGGTTAAGGATTGGAGTTTGGTAAGGTTGCAGGTTCGACGAAGATGATGATCGATTTCAGAGTGTTTAGGTGTTTGTGATTGAGATTACAGGTTGCATTCGATTTATGAGTTGATAAAGTTCGATTAAACGGTATTAATTTGATTAAAGTGGTGTGTGAGTGGGTTATTTAGCCGTTGAACGTTCGGTTAATAAAGGGGAAAAAGTTTTAGCCGTTTAGTCGACCGTTAAACACATTTTGTATGTGCATTGAGTTCGAGTCTTGTCCACGAAGCGGTTGGGTGTATTTTGGGCTATAAAAATCACGTTTTTAATTAGTTTTGAGGTTCGCCAGAGCTTGGCCGGACTTCGGCCGGAATGTCGCCGGAAAAACGAAAGGGGCGGGGGTGGGATTTGAAATTTATAAAATTACAGATTTGGTCCCTGAGATTTATGTTTTTGTTATTTTATGTTATTAATTTCTTTTTAAGTTTCATAAATATCAAAACACCCCCTTGGACTTATTATTATTATTATTATTATTATCGTTATTATTATTATTACTATTATTATTATTATTATTATTATTATTATTATTTTATTATTATTATTATTTATCTCTGCAAAATTTGATATAGTCAAGACTGAAGACATAAACCTCAACTCTTCTACCAAGAGTTCTGGTTCATGTTCAAATCATCTCAGCATCAAGAAGAAGGCTGGTCCGTTGTGTACCACTGCTACACAGCCTGAACCATCCAACTTCAAGAACAGTCCTAAACTAAAGGGACTGTCTCAGCATCTACAAAGATGAAGGTGGAGAAGGGAAGTGATCAAAGTCAGCCTTGTTCTCAGAAGAAAACTCTTGGGAGGAAAAAGATAAGTTGTGTTATGTGTGAAAGTACTTCTCATCTTGCTATGGATTGTCCATACAATCCAAAAAGTACTCTTCATATGACCAAGAAGGAGACTCCCAAGAGATCTAAGAAGAACTCATCTTCGGAAGGAAAATCTGTTTCCTTCGAAAGCTCCAAAGGAAAGAAGAAGGCAAGTGGAAAATTGCCTTCGGAAGAAAATTTGGTCTCGGAAGAAAGGAATACTTCTGAAGCACGAAAGTCTGCTGCAGTGCTAGCAGAGTCTTCCGAAGGTTCAGTCATCAAAACTTCCGAAGTCTCAAAAGCTTCCGAAGTGATGAAGGTCAGGTCCAAATTTTCAAAGGTGGTGTGGAAATCAAGGAAAGACCAATTGACTGAAAGTTTTCCATCAACAACAGCAACAGATCCTCAGAGCACAATCATAGGATCTATTAATGTTTCATTACCTTCTACTTCCTTTGATGAGCCCAAGACCAATGAGGCTTGGGTTTCTAAATGTAACTAATCATTTCTGTGTGAAGGAACAGCTCAAGACAAACAAAAATGTCTGGATCATTGATAGTGGCTGCTCCAGGCACATGATAGGCAATAGGTCATTACTCCAGAACTTTGAAAGGATTGATGAAGGACCAGTTGCTTTTGGAGGAGATGAAGGAGGTTACATTTCTGGAAGGGGCAAGGTCATAAATGGTAAGCTCAGCATTGAGAAGGTAAACTTTGTCAAGGAGCTTGGGTACAATCTTCTGAGTGTATCCCAATTTTGTGATCAGAGTCATAACATGCTCTTTACTGAGCATAAGTGCATTGTTCTCAAGCCTGGGGTGATTATTCCTCATGAGCATATTCTGCTTAGAGCCCCCAGAAAAGGGAACATGTATAAGATGGATTTGCAAGAAACATCTCCCTCAGGAGAAGTTTCATGCTTTCTATCTAAAGCCAATAGTGATGAGTCTTTCTTTGGCATAAAATAATGTGCCATGTAAATTTTAAGAACATGAATAAGCTAATTAAGAATGATTTGGTAACGGGAATACCAAGGAAAGAGTTTACAAGTGATGACCATTGTGTTGCATGCCTGAAAGGGAAGCAACACAAGGTATCTCACAAGCCTAAGGAAAGAAACTCCATCACTACACCCCTACATTTGTTACATATGGATCTCTTTGGCCCCACCAGTGTAATGAGTCTAGGAAGGACCTCTTACTGTCTGGTGATCACACATGACTTTACAAGATTCACTTGGGTCTTCTTTCTTAGAACTAAGGATGAGACCCCTAAGACTCTGAAGAATTTCATCTTAAGAATTGAGAATCAATGTGATCACAAGGTCAAAACTGACAGGATCTCAGCCTCTCGGTTGATCAATTAGATTATGTTTGCAGCAGATTTAGCACATTAATTAGCAATTAAAGCAAGAACATAAAAGATATTTCAATTAAAAGCATAAACATAGAGAGAGAAGAGTTCTGCGAAACAATAAATGTTCTATTGGTCGCACGTTTCGGCAATTAAAACAGTATGGTTACCCATCCTTTTATAGGCGGCAAAAGGATGGGTTGATGTCCTTTTTCTGACATCACTGAATATTCAAATTACAACTGACAAAAACATAAAACTACTGAAGATGTCAACAACTGACATCTTCTTACAAAGTTCCTAAGTACTGACAAAAGTAAAACTACTGATACTATAACAACTGAAGAACATGCTCTTCAGTTGTTGTACAATTACAAACAAAATAAGCTACTGAAAAAGAAAAGAAACCACCATAACAACTGAAGAAGACTTCTTCAGTTGTTGTGACAAACTCTGAGTCTTCAGTACTTGGTCTTCAGACGGCTTCGGAAGATGTAACAGCTTCGGAAGATATAACAACTGATGACTTTAGTAGATATCATCAGTTGTTGTCCTCAGTCTTTTTCTTCAGACTTTGCTTCGGAAGATAGAACAGCTTCGGAAGATATAACAACTGATGACTTCAGTAGATATCATCAGTTGTTGTCTTCAGTCTTTGTCTTCAGACTTTGTGCTTCGGAAGAAGATCTTCAGTTCTTTAGTTCTTCAGCTTTTGATACTTCAGTACTTGGTCTTCAGTACTTGAAGTCTTCAGCTGTTGTTCTTCAGTTCTTTGATCTTCAATCTTTGTTCTTCAGACTTTGTCATAACAGCTGAGGCTGGGGCTAAGATGCTCTCGAGTCTGACATTCAAGCAAGAGAACACAATAGCCGATGGGAGTCTTCAGATGTTCTCGAGTCTGACATTCAAGCAAGAGAACACTGTAACTAATGGGAGTCTTCAGCAGTTGTTGCAGTGACATGTGGGACTTAGAGGTTTTACTGATCTTGGCTCATTGGTTCTTTTGGTCCAACAAACTCCCCCTGAACCAATGCAGCCAAAACCTCTAATTATTGGATGTCCCACTTATTGATGGCATAAAGATTAGTCTATTTCCTTCTAGATCAGATTAGAAGTTGACCCAGATAAGCACTGGCCAGAGAGGTAGTCTCAAGTGTTTGTTTGGCTAAGTATGGATGGGAGCTCTGTCTTGGGGAATTGGACACAGAGCTGTTGTCCCATCCATGAGATCTACCTCCCATGTACAAGCCGGTAGGATTCTCGGGTGTATGCCTGAAGAAAGATCATCTGTTCTTCTTTGGATAGATCTTCAGGCGCACCATCAAACAATCCCTCCCGACCGTACAGCTCTGAGATGAACTTGACCTGTCTTCCATTTTTGAGCTCAAGTGTTGTGGTTTGCCTGTATGCAAACTCATCAGGATGTTTACCCTCCAACAACAGGTTGAGCTCATTCCTTTGGAAATTCTCAAGCCTCTTATAGACCAGACCCTTCCTAACCACCCTATTATCTAGCATTGAAAAGGGTGATTGGTCGGCTCTATAGGCTTTCTCGAATTCCTCTACTATTTCCCAGGGTGTTATTACAAAGGCCACAGAGATCACTTCATCTACGATTCTCTTTAGTTGGCTTTTGTATCTCACAGGCATGTCCTTTTTGACTATCCTGTGAGACACCCTTGGGTCAGGCTAGGTTCTCACCCTCTCCTTTTCATATTGAAAGGTTTTCTTGAGGGTGAATAATCTCAGAGCTTCCTTTTGCATATTTATTATAGAGGTGGAAGCAGCATAGCATTTGTCAATGCTTTTCAGCATTTCCTCATCATGTCGCTTTTGCTGCTCCTCCTCTTCTAATTTTACCCTCACAGTGTCCTGCTGTGAGGTGGGAGTGATGGTTTGTGATTTGGCTTTAGGTAAAGGTATAACTGCTGAAATAGGCAGGCTATCCTCCTCATCCTCCTCTTCTTCATCTTGCAGCCTCAGCACCCTTCTCTTCTTCTTCAAGGGTGGATCATTGGCTGCGGGTTTTGGTGGTAAAGGAGTTGGTTTGTGGGTTGTGGTTGGGTTGTTGGTGTGGGAATGTTGGCAGGCACTGCTAGTAATCTAGATATTAGAGAAGGCTTAGTCTGTTTTGCTAGAAGTGTCCTGTTCCCAGCACCGGCTTCAGAAAGGGCCTCTGCGACCAGTCCCTTAGTGAAATCACCAGCCGAACAGATCTTGGTGGTTATAGCCAAGATCTTGTCCCTAGTCCATGCTTTGATGTTAAGGACTGGTTGCCCAAGTACTTCGAAATGAATCTACTCATAGCCTCGAGTTTCTTTTGATCCTCTTGGCTATAAGTAGACCATCGGTAGTTTATCTCCTTAGTTTCCATTTTCCTGATCTCCTGATCTAGCAGGGCAGTGCCTTGTCAAAGCCTTGCTTGAACAGCTGAGCAATGGCAGAATCCATTGATTTGCTGTGTTCAGCATCAGCCTCCTTGACAAGGGCTGCTAGATCAGAGTCAGCCACCATCTTTCCCTCCTCTCCCTTTTTCTTATCAGTGAAACTGAAATCCTTTTGGATGTCAGCCACTTCTATTTGCTCAACCTCCCTCTCTTTCCTCTTCCCTTTCTCCCTCACCTTCCTAGTCTCCTCAACCAACTCCCTCTCAACCACCACCTCTTTCTCTGCCTCTACCTCCTCCTCACCCCTCTTCCTCTTGACTTGCACTGATGTCTCCCCTTTTTGGGTGCATTGGTTGGGGTTTGACTATCAGCAAGTGCCTTAGAAATGGCAACCTCCACCATGGGTTGGATGTATGTGGGAAGCCTCTCATCAAGGGTTTGAATGACTAAGTCTTTAAGCATGGGTGTGATGAGAGGCAGGGATTTTGGAGGATAGCATCCAGCTGCTCAGGGGGGTTCTGACCCTGAGAGCTAGTGCTAGAAGCAGGGGCTGGTGGCCGAGTTTGTGGGAGTGGCTCAGTGTTTATGAGACCTTCGGGTGAAGGTGCCATCTGTGGGGTAGTGGTGGCAGATGGACTTCTATCCTGAGTCATTTGAGCAAGCAGCTATTTGAGTCTGCTTATCTCATCCTCTAGGATAGTGTTTTGAGCTACTACATCATAGAAGAAGCTCAGGTCATCATCAGCATGAGCTGAATCACCTGACCTCCTGACAATGTTAGGATGTACATGTCCTGAGTGTGGCTCAGTAATGACATGTGCCCCTTGTTCATGGTACTGGGGACTTCTGGCCTCCGGATTGGATCCATCATCGGCCATTGCCTCTGGTGAGGTCTTAGTGATGTTACCAGCTGCACCCTGCTCAGATGTTGATGCAGGGGAAGTGGCAGCCTCACCAGATTGTTCTATCTCCCTAGCCACACTGGGAGATTGAACTGATTCTCTGTGCTGTGGGCTCCCATCGACACTTGTACCCACCCCCTCTTCGGTTGGAGTCTCCCCAGGTGTAATAGGTTTCTGGGGAGAGGGTGGAGTGCTCAGATCGGTCAGCACTTTGGCTATTGCCAATGTTGGGCTTAGTGGGGCGGTCTCATCAGTAGATGGGCTAGAAGCAGTGTGCACATGGGGAGGACTGTGCTCTTCAATGGTAGTCTTCTCAAGTGAGATAGACCCCAGTAATGTGGTTGCCCCAATGTTGGTTGCATCAGGCTCCTGTTGAGAGGAAGCCTGTGCGGTTGTGGTGGGTGGAGTCGTGGTACCTGCTGGGAGAATCGAACCAGCAAGCACATCCTGCCTTTGTGTTGCAGGGGCATCCTCAGGGGACTCATCTCCCTGAGTAGCCTTTTTGGGCTTCTTTTTGGCTTTTGGCTTGGTGGGGACTGTGGATTTGGAGGTGGAGGCTGTGGGTTCCTGCTGCGTGGGTTTTTTGCAGCCGGCCAGCCTGTTTGAGTGTGTGGTCAGTGTTGTGCCTGGAGTATACCTCGGCTTGAACAGCCATGGCAGGGACCCCAGTGCCAACTAGTCCCTCAGCCTGAAGCTGGTTTTCGATCATGGCCATTATGAACCGTGGATACAAGTTCCAACGATTAGAAAAAGGTTTTGTGGCCATGTCCTTGAGTTCCAAAAATAAAATATCAGTAAAATTTAGAGGTTGTTTCTCAAGGATAGAATACAATACCTGTTGCCACCTTGTGGACATCTGGTCCCACGAAGAAGTTTTGGGAGCCAGACACACGTTCACCATGTGGAAGATCAGTCGTTGAGGTCAGGGAAGTGTTTCTTCAACAAGGTGGAGGCGGAAAGGTTACCCTGGTAGTCGTTGGATGTGAATGAGAGATCCAAGGTACCTTTGGGGTAGGAAGTTGGGTGAGTGGCATCCTCCAGCTCTAGGGTTTGGCGTAGGGTAGCTGGAGTGATAACCACGGGTTGGCCGTTGACGGAGGACCGGAGAGAGACCTCGCCATCCTGCTCTCCGGTTTGGACGGTTACATTTGTCCAAAACTCCGCCAAGGAGTCGGTGTATATAGTGGGGTTCAGGAGAAAAGCCGTTTTGTAGGGTGAGTCGTTCATAAGATCGACGGCTTGGTGAAACTTGGGCCATAATGGCGATTTGTAAGATGGGCGACACAGTTGTGTCGAGGTTTCAGTTGCATGGTCGCCATTAATGGTGTATGGGAAGTTCAGAGGTTTTTGTAAGATTAGGGCAAGTGGAGTAAATGCTCTGAAGGTGGGGTATTTATAGGGTAGGTCAAAGGTTGAAAGGAAACTACTGAAGGTTTTGGTTTCAGTTACTGATGACGTGGTTTTAACCTTCAGTGGTTGTAACATCTGAGGACTTGGTATTAGTCTTCAGTAGTTGAAACTACTGAGACCTTGGTTTTGTCCTTCAGATGTTGTAAACGTCTGAAGAGTTACTCAGTCGTCAGTAGTTATGAACTACTGATGACCTAGTATTCTTCTTCAGACGTTGGAACAACTGAAGACTTGGTGTTAGCCTTCAGTAGTTGTAAACTACTGAGATCAGTAGTTGTGAACTACTGAAGACATGGTATTGCTTCAGTTGTTGTAAACAACTGAGGACTTGGTGTTAGCCTTCAGTAGTTGTGAACTACTGAAGACATGGTTTTGTCCTTCAGTTGTTTGTGTATGAAACAGCAGCTGTTGTTATCAGCTGATGAGAAATTACTCATCAGCTGTTTCCGTCAAATCAGTTGTTTCATACTAGCCTCCACACTTACTCATCAGCTCTTTGGCTGACTTTCAGATGTTTCATCGACCTTCAGCTCTTGTGAATATTTATGCCTTCAGCTCTTGTGATCAGATGTTCACAAGTGCTGATGAAATATTCTTCAGAGCTGGTGAACAAATTTTGTCTTCAGTATTTGTGTAAGATTACACATCAGTACTTATGAGCAAAATTTGTTCTTCAGTACTTATTTATTTGAAAATCATACATCAGTAGTTGTAATCCACCTCACTACATCAGTTGTTTTTCAATAAATAATGTACATCAGTACTTTGAGTCATTTTAGTCTTCAGTAGTTGTGAAAGAGCTGAAGACTAAATTACTCATCAGTACTTGTATTTGACCTTTGCTCTTCAGTAGTTGTGAACTAAGAGTACCAGCATAGGTCAAATCACTCAAGCTGCAGCATACCAAGCCTTAGTACCAAATTTGGAATGTGGCACTATCTAGAGGCTTAGTAAAAATGTCTGCAAGCTCATCAGCACTAGGCACAAACTTAGGATCAATCAGACCTTTCTCATAGCAATCCCTGATAAAATGATGTCTGATCTCAATATGTTTGGTCCTTGAGTGCTGGACTGGATTCTTAACAATAGAGAGCTGAAGCACTATCCATTAGTAATGGAGTCTTAGTCTCAGTAATGCCATAATCCAGAAGTTGGTTCTGAAGCCAGAGTATCTGAGAGGTACAACTTGCAGCAGCAATATACTCAGCTTCAGCAGTAGATGTAGCAATTGATGTTTGTTTCTTACTCTGCCAAGAAACTAAACAATTGCCTAGGAATTGGCAACCACCAGAAGTGGATTTTCTGGTGACTTTGCATCCTGCATAGTCACTATCAGAGAAAGCAACTAATTTGCAAGAATGCCCAGCTGAATACCAAAGACCTAGTGATTGGGTACCTTGCAGATATCTAAAGATCCTTTTGACTGCAATCAAATGGGATTCTTTAGGTGCAGCCTGAAATCTAGCACAAGCACATGTTGAAAACATGATGTCTGGTCTAGAAGCTGTAAGGTACATCAAGGACCCAATCATACATCTGTAAAGGGTTTCATCAACCGCTTTACCTTTCTGATCTACATCTAGTTGTGTGATGCTGCTCATGGGAGTAGAACAGGGCTTACAGGATTGTAAATCAAACTTATTTAACAACTCTTGGTATACTTGGACTGATGGATGAAGATTCCATCATCCAGTTGTTTGATTTGCAAACCCAGAAAATACTGTAATTCTCCCATAGCACTCATTTCAAATCTCAGCTTCATAAGCTTTGTAAATTCATCACACAACTTTGGATCAGAGGATGCAAAGATGATGTCATCAACATAAATCTGAACAAGGAGCTTATGTTGTCCCACAGTCTTGATGAATAAGGTTTTATCAATGGTGCCTCTAGTGAATTTATTCTCTAGAAGAAAGGTTGAGAGTGTCTCATACCAGGCTCTAGGTGCTTGCTTCAGCCCATAAAGAGCCTTATCAAGCTTGTACACCCAATCAGGATGTTTATTGTCCTCAAAGCCTGGTGGTTGACACACATAAACCTCTTCTTTTATTTTCCCATATAGGAAGGCACTTTTGACATCCATTTGATAAACCTTAAACTGTGAAAGGCAGCATAAGCTAAGAAGAGTCTGATTGCTTCCAGTCTGGCCACAGGTGCAAAGGTCTCATCATAATCGATGCCTTCTTCCTGTGCGAATCCTTGAACAACCAGTCTTGCCTTGTTCTTGACAATTTGGCCCTTCTCATCTGTTTTGTTCCTAAATACCCACTTGGTGCCTATAGCACACTTATCTTTGGGTAATGGAACAAGCTCCCACACTTGCTGTTTCTTGAATTGAAGAAGCTCAAGCTGCATAGCTTCCACCCATCCATTGTCTCTTAAAGCAATATGATAGTTCTTTGGCTCTTGCTGACTGATGAAGAGAGCATAGAAGCAGAAGTTAGACAATTGATTCCTGGTGGAAACTCCAGCATGGATATCACCAATGATCGATGATGTGGGGTGATTCTTGAGCTCTTGATAAACTATGATATCTGTGCAAGTGTTTGTAGACCCATCAGCAGCAACAGATGGTGATGGAGATTCCTGAAACCATGTAGAGGATGGCAGCTCAAACGAAGTAGAGCAGGCAGAAATCTCATCAGCATTTGTAGTGGATGGAGCTGCTGAGGCTACAGGAACATCAGGTTCAGTGAACTTAGGCAGGTTGTCACTGATCCTGAAGAGGTGAGTACTGACTACATCATCATCAGTACCACCAGGTGGAGATCTGTTGACAGGCTCAACAGATGGAGGTTGATAAGGAACATATTGCAGTATGTCCAGATCAAACAACTCCACAGGGTTTTGTGGAATCTTGTCCTTTGGAGATTCATTGAACTTAACATGCAGAGTTTCTTCAACCCCCTTGGTTCTACAGTTGAAGACTCTGTATGCTTTGCAAGTTGATGAATAACCAACAAAGTACCCTGCATCTACCTTACTAGCAAACTTATGGAGTGGGTTGCTAGTGTTGAGAATAAAACATGGACACCCAAAGGCTCTAAAGAATGAAATAAGGGGGCCAAGTGATGAAGAACTTCATAGGTGTCTTCATCAACCTCTTATTTACTAAAGCTCTATTTTGTACATAGCAAGCTGTATTGACAGCTTCAGCCCAAAAGGTCAGTGGCAACCCAGAGTCAGCCAACATTGACCTTGCTGCTTCAATGAGGGTCCTGTTCTTTCTCTCCACCACTCCATTCTGCTCAGGAGTTCTAGGAATGCTAAACTGCCTTCTAATTCCCTTGGACAGGTAGAAGTCATCAAGTGTGTGGTTTCTAAATTCTGTTCCATTGTCACTCCTCACACACTTGACCTGTAGGGAATACTGCTTCTCTACTTGTAACACAAAGTTCATTATTGTCTTTGCTGCTTCATCCTTGGAGTGCAAGAAGAAAGTCCATACAAACCTGGAGTAATCATCCACAATTACCAGGCAGTATTTCTTCTTTGCCATGCTCATTACTCTGACAGGACCAAAGAGATCCATGTGCAGAAGTTGTAAGCAAGCAGTGGACTTTGGTTCTTCTATTGAAGGGAATGAAACTTTGTGTTGTTTTCCTTTCAAGCAAGCAGTGCAGTCATCTTCACACTTGAACTCCTTCAGAGGCAATCCTCTTACTAAACCATGGCTTATAAGCTGATTCATGTTCTTGAAATTAACATGACCAGCCTTCTATGCCATAGTATAGACTCTTGAGGAATGCCTTGGAGAATAGGCAAGGATGGCCTTTTAGATCCATCTTTTTGGAAAGATCTAAGGCATACACTCTTCCTGTCCTGTTGGCCTTCAGGAGAGTGTGTTCATCCAATGCCTTGTCAATCAAACTCAGAACTTTGGATGACAGAATCCGACAGTTCTGGCTTGTGAAAAGGGCAACATGGCCTTTGTCACACATTTGACTGACACTCAAGAGGTTGTACTTGAGATTCTCCACATGGTTAACATCATCAAACCTTATTTCCCCATTGGAAACAAAGCCTTTTCCGACGATGTAACCCTTTGCATCATTGCCAAAAGAAACAAATCCCTTCTTTCCTTGAGAGTAGTCATTAAGAAGGGAGCTGCTTCCTGTCATGTGCATGGATCCTCCACTGTCTACATACCAGATGCTTCTATGGCATGTTGAAGAACCCTGCAAACACAGCCATGTGTTAGTTAGTCTTGGAGACCCAAACCTGCTTGGTTTTGGGTCTGTTCTCAGCTACAGGTGCAGCACTAACAGGTGTGTTTTGTGTGACAGCTTGAGGTGAAAAAGATGGTACAGAAGAGGAACCCTTTGGCTTGGGCTTCCTTTTCTGTGGTTTCAACACAGGTGCATCTAAGTGGTTGACTTTCCCACTAGCTGCTGAACCATCATCACCAACTGTGTCTGATTCTGTGATAAAGCTTTCAGCTCTTCAGACACATTGGAGTTTGCTGATGATGAGTTCCTATGTTGTACCATCTTTTTCTGAGCAACCTCAGCTGTTGCCTGAGTTATCCCTACCTTCTTTTTAGATTTAGCTTTGGGCTTAGGGATTTCAGGCTTGGATGTTGCTAATACAAACTTGATTTCAAACTCATTCTTCATTTTATTAATGCTCTCAGTAATTTCTCCTTCTGTTTGAGTTTGGAACCCCTTTTGTACCAGCAATCATCAGTAAGATGATTGAACAAGCCACATATCTCACATGGCTTTTTCTTCATCTTATGCTGATCATCAGCTGAAGAGGATTTAACTGCTAAAGACTTGTTCTTTAGCTGTTTGTCATCAGTACTAGCAGTTTTCTTCCTAGTGCCTACTTTCCTGGTATCCTCTCTAGCTGTCTTCAAACCTTTCCTACTGTTAGTTTTCTTCTCTTTAGTGCTAACAGTATTTGAGGTTTGAACTTCAGATGTTGTCACTTGCTCTCCAGTACCTTAAGTACTTCTAGTGACAACTCCTGAGTTGATCAGCCTTTTGGTCATGTGACAGTCTATCTCTGATGATGCTGATTCAGAGGATAGTAAGTCACATGATGAGAAGGATTGGTTATTGCTCTCCCCATCAGATTCAACTTCTGCTCTTGAAATGAAATATGTGGGAGGAGCAGTGTGATTATAACCAATGCCAAACTTCACATTGGAAGCTGATTGCTTGCTAAAAAGCATTTCAAAACCCTTGCATGATTGCACCCATCGATCACACTCAACTTGGGTGGTTGCAAGAGTTTCTTGAGGTCCTTGTACTTCTCTAGAAGTACATCTTCCCTAGCTTTAGCATCTTTGATTTGGCATTTAAGCTTGTAAATCTCATCATTTTTATCTTTTAGAACAACCTCAAAATAAGCTTTTCTTTTGGAAATCGTGTGCTCAAGCTCAAGATTTTTATCTATAAAGCTACATTTGCTTCTCTAATAGAAGCAAATGTTGCTATGCATGACTCTGAACAAAGCTTGGCTTTTGCCTCAGTGGATACCTGAGATGAGGCATTAGATGATGACCCTTCAGTAGAATCAAGGGCCATCAGAGCAAGATTTCCAAAAGGTTGATCACCACCATGTTGACCAGCACCTTGGAGTAGTGGTTCCTGACCAGATAGCTCTTCTGGTAGACTACTCCAGTCAACAGCAGTTGGGGTGAAAAAGCTTTGTTGTTGAGGTTGTGTGTGATGATGAGATTGGAAGATTGGGGCTCTGGAAGAGCATGAGGTGGTTGAGCCGAGGGTGCTTGAGTTTGACCAGACTGAGGCAAGTAGTAACAGGGTAAGGATATGGTATATGACCCTGTGGCACAAAATAAGCAGGTGGTGCTTGTGCTTGAGATGGATGGGAAGAACTGTAGGAAGGTTGCCCTTTGTGCTGTGAGCTATTGCTGGGAAAAGTCACAAAGGGTGCAGATGAGTTAGATCCAGATGATCTACACTCTCTTGCAAAGTGTCCAAGCCTTTGGCACTTGTGACACCTCAACTTGCTCTTGTCAAAACCAACTTTGGTTTTGCCAGAGAGTCCTGGGAATTTCCTACCAGTTCTTTTGTAGGACTTCTGAGAGCGGATATTTATCATTGCCATTTGGTTCAAAATATCCATCTCTTCCAGATCATCATTTGGAATGCCCTTCAAATCCTCCATCAGAAAACACAAGTTGTCACCACCACCTCCTGAACTACTAACACCAACAAAAGCTTGTTCTGAGTTGGTAGAGAAATCAATATGCTCATCATAAGAACTTTCTGATGAAGCATATTCTGACTCATGACTTATCAAGGCAGCATTACCTTGGACAAAGTCATCAGCGAGCTTGCCAGAAGAGGACAGCTTCCTCTTTTGCTCTATCTCTCTCTCAAAAGTGAGCAACTTCCCATGAAGTTGGGTGAGAGATAGAGTTTCCAGATCAGCACTGGAGCGTAGGACAATGGTATATGTGTCCCATCTCTCAGGCAATGACCTGAGGAACCTGTTATTCATCTGGCTTTTGGAGTACTCTTGTTTAACCATCTTTAGCTCAGAGATCAAACAAGAGAACCGCTCATATTGCTGGGTCAGAGTCTCACCCTTTCTATATGAGAATGTCTCATATTGTTGGGCGAGGATTTCCCTATTGTTTGCTAAGACCGAATCAGTTCCTCCAAATTGTTCCTTTAGAGCAACCATAGGTCATGAGCAGACTCATGATGCAAGAGCCCTGAATATATCTCGTTTGGAATGGCCATGGCTAAAATTCCATGGGCTCTAGCATCAATTCGAACAGCTTTAGATCTTCATCCGAATATTGTTCAGGTTTCTTTGCAACCTGTTCATTAGATTCCGGGACGCTCACCATAGGCTTGTATGGCCCATGCACCACTGACTTCCAACAACCAGCACTGTTGACAGCCAAGTGGTGTAGCATACGTCTTTGCCATATGTTATACTCGTTCCTAACCAGCATTGGAGGCTTGGTTGCGGAACCAGTATTGTGAGGATCATTGGTTGGTGTTGTCATCTCAGGTTTTAGTCAAAAACAAGTTTAAACACGACAAACGTAACTCAAAACCACCAAAAGACCTCAAGATTTTGGCCGAAAACAGCAGAAACTCACTCTCTATGGCTAATTCTTGCAAATTGCTAATTTGATCAAACTGAGAGATCAAAAGAGCAGTTTCAAATGATCAATAGTGAAATCGATCAATGATTAACCGCTCTGATACCATTTGACAGGATCTCAGCCTCTCGGTTGATCAATTAGATTATGTTTGCAGCGGATTTAGCACATTAATTAGCAATTAAAGCAAGAACATAAAAGATATTTCAATTAAAAGCATAAACATAGAGAGAGAAGAGTTCTGCGAAACAATAAATGTTCTATTGGTCGCACGTTTCGGCAATTAAAACAGTATGGTTACCCATCCTTTTATAGGCGGCAAAAGGATGGGTTGATGTCCTTTTTCTGACATCACTGAATATTCAAATTACAACTGACAAAAACATAAAACTACTGAAGATGTCAACAACTGACATCTTCTTACAAAAGTTCCTAAGTACTGACAAAAGTAAAACTACTGATACTATAACAACTGAAGAACATGCTCTTCAGTTGTTGTACAATTACTGAAACAAAATAAGCTACTGAAAAAGAAAAGAAACCACCACAACAACTGAAGAAGACTTCTTCAGTTGTTGTGACAAACTCTGAGTCTTCAGTACTTGGTCTTCAGACGGCTTCGGAAGATGTAACAGCTTCGGAAGATATAACAACTGATGACTTCAGTAGATATCATCAGTTGTTGTCCTCAGTCTTTTTCTTCAGACTTTGCTTCGGAAGATAGAACAGCTTCGGAAGATATAACAACTGATGACTTCAGTAGATATCATCAGTTGTTGTCTTCAGTCTTTGTCTTCAGACTTTGTGCTTCGGAAGAAGATCTTCAGTTCTTTAGTTCTTCAGCTTTTGATACTTCAGTACTTGGTCTTCAGTACTTGAAGTCTTCAGCTGTTGTTCTTCAGTTCTTTGATCTTCAATCTTTGTTCTTCAGACTTTGTCATAACAGCTGAGGCTGGGGCTAAGATGCTCTCGAGTCTGACATTCAAGCAAGAGAACACAATAGCCGATGGGAGTCTTCAGATGTTCTCGAGTCTGACATTCAAGCAAGAGAACACTGTAACTGATGGGAGTCTTCAGCAGTTGTTGCAGTGGCATGTGGGACTTAGAGGTTTTCCTGATCTTGGCTCATTGGTTCTTTTGGTCCAACAAAAACCATAAGATGTGATCAAGGAACTGAATTTAAAACCAAATCCTTGATACATTTTGTGATGAAAAGGGTATTACAAGAGAATACAGTGCTCCTAGGACTCCTCAGCAAAATGGTGTTGCTGAGAGGAGAAACAGGACACTAATTAAAGCTGCTAGAATCATGTTGTCTGACTCTAAACTGCCCATCACCTTTTGGGTAGAGGCAGTCAACACTGCCTGCTATGTGTAGAACAGAGTTTTATTGGTTAAGACTCATGGTAAGACTCCTTATGAACTTTGGCACAAGAGAAAACCTTTCATTGGTTTTCTCAGGTCATTTGGAGGTCCATGCAGCATCTTGAATACCAAAGATCAAATTGCCAAGTTTACTGAGAAATCAGATGATGGACACTTAATTGGATACTCTTCTCAAGCTAAAGCTTATAAAGTATACAATCTCAGAACTAGAATAGTTGAGGAGTCAGCCAATATGACTTTCAATGAGCACACTCCCAGTGTGAAATGTTCTGGTCCAGATTGGCTATTTAATCTTGACTTAGTTACAAATTGTTTTAACAAATCTTGTGAGAATGTTTCAGCGTCTGTGGAAATTTTACCTCCAGGTGATCCTGATCCAAGATTTGAGCTAAGAAGACCTTCAAGTTACACATCTTCAACTCCAGTTGTAACTACTTCAGCAAATGAAGTTTCTGTCAGCAGATCTGAGATGCCTTCAAGTTCCAGCTCAGACTAATAAAGAAACTTCAAATGCAGAAGATGATGATGGTGGTGGTGACAGTGATCAAGAATTTCTTGATGCTGATAACCACCCCATAGATGAACATATCAATGATGTCACACACTCATTGGATCAAGTTTCTCTTGATAAGTGTGTTGAAGTGGTAGAGGAAGCATCTATGCCAAATCTAAATTTATCTAATTTAGATCTGTCTCAGCAACTTGCTATGATCCCTCAGCTAAGGATCCACAAGTCCCATCCTACCACAAACATCATTGGAAATGTTAACACCGGGGTAAGAACAAGAGGACAAACCCATGAAGCAAATGTTTGTCTTCACTCTTGTTTCTTGTCCCAGATAGAGCCCAAGAAAGTTGATGAGGCTCTGAAGGATGGAAGTTGGATTGAATCCATGCAAGAGGAGCTACTTCAATTCAAGAGAGAGAAGGTTTGGAACCTGTGTCCTCTTCCTCATGGGAAGACTACTATAGGAACCAAATGGTTATTCAGAAATAAGAAAGATGATAGAGGTATTGTCATCAAGAACAAAGCTAGACTAGTTGTTCAAGGATACACACAAGAAGAAGGAGTTGACTACACTGATGTCTTTGCTCCTGTAGCAAGACTAGAAGTTGAAAGGATATTCTTGGCCTTTGCTGCATCCAAGAACTTCAAGGTCTATCAACTTGATGTAAAGTGTGATTTTCTGTATGGGGTGATTGATGAAAAGGTGTATGTCAAACAACCACCTGGTTTTGCAGATCCTGATCATCCTGATTATGTCTGCAAGCTTGATAAGGCTCTCTATGGGCTACACCAAGCACCAAGAAAGTGGTATGAGACTCTATCTCAGTATCTTTACAAGCATGGATACAGAAGAGGTACTATAGATGGAACTCTCTTCATCAAAGGACATGGAAATGACTTACTGCTAGTTCAAGTGTATGTAGATGACATCATCTTTGGTTCAACTAATCCAAGGCTCTGCAAAGACTTTGAGAAGCTGATGAAGGACAGATTTGAAATGAGTTCCATGGGGGAACTAAATTTCTTTCTGGGCATTCAAGTGAAGCAAGTTGAAGATCGAATCTTCATAAGTCAGTCAAAGTATATCCAGGACACACTCAAAAGATTCAACATGACTGATTGTAAGATTGCTAAGACACCCATAGCAAGAAACCACTCCCTTGGGCCTGATCTTGAGGGGGAGTGTGTGGGTGAACACCTTTATAGGGCTATGATTGGGTCTCTTATATATCTTACAGCTAGCAGGCCTGATATCATGTTTGCCACATGCATTTGTGCAAGATATCAAGCCAACCCCAAGATGTCTCACCTCATCACTGTCAAGAGAATTCTAAGATACCTCAAAGGTGCCTCAACACCAGGTCTTTGGTATCCCAAGAATTCTGACTTCAATCTGTATGCATATACAGATAGTGATTATGGTGGTTGCAATATAATTGTAAAGTCTACATCTGGGGGATGTCAGTTCCTTGGTGGAAGGGTTGTCCCATGGCAATACAAGAAACAATCCTGTGTCTCTGCATCAACTGCTGAAGCTGAATACATTGCTGCTGCAAGTTGTTGTGCTCAAGTGCTTTGGATTCAGAATCAAATGCTTGACTATGGTTTTAACTTCAAGGAGACTCCCATTCACATAGACAACAACAGTGCTATCTCTATCACAGAAAATCCTGTGCATCACTCAATGACAAAACACATAAACATCAGGTATCATTTAATTAGATATAATTTTGAAAAGGGTTTAATTAAACTAGTTAAGGTTAACACGAATGAACAGTATGCTGATCTGTTCACAAAGGCCTTTGATGAACAGAGATTCAAATATCTTATATCAGCTATTGGGATGATTAACCTTGAGTAGCTTTTTCTTATAAACTAATTCATTTTATTTCTTAAAATATGTGTGTCCTAAGTTGTCTAGTCTATCATCTTCATAAGCTCATGTTTTCTAAGGATAAAACTGGTTGAAGAGTTTTTCGTAGATTTTTGACAAATTTTGATCTTTCGGAAGATATGATTTTATCTTCGGAAGAAAATATACCTTCAAGACAAATAACTGTCTAAGTAAAATTTACTTTGGAAGAAATTTCTGAAATATCTTCCGAAGCATGAAAACTCTCTTAGCCACTTATATGTTTTTAAGGACCATTTTTCTTCCGAAGGATATTAACTCTCGAAAGTTTTGTTTTATGGAACAAAGCACCCCAGTTTAAAATTATCTTCCGAAGCAAATTTGTCAAAACTCTTTGAGAAATTCTTCCAAAGCCATTTTGGCTTCGGAAGCTTTTTCATTAAAACTTCCGAAGACAATTTACCTTCGGAAGATTTTCGAATTCTGAAACCGCCTTCGTTCATCCTTCCTTCACATCTAAGCTTACTCAAAATGGCCAAACTTGACAGACGAAATGACCCAGCTTTTTCTCTGCAGTTACACAGGCAACATAATCAGGTTGCACTGTTAAACTTTGAGAAAGATCCTCATTTCTCAGAGGTATGCCAATTCTTGGCTTTGTCTAACTACTTCACCTCCCTTACCATTGATCCTCCTCTCTATGAGGATCATTTGCTTGAATTTTGTAAGACCTGCTAAGAGGTCATTTTGGATGGGGAGAAGGCACTGTCTGCCACAGTGCAGGGGAGAACGGTCTTCATCACTCCAACCATCATCAACACTCATCTTCAGCTGGGTGATGAAGAAGGTGAGGTGTTCTTCCCAAAGGAAGTTGTCAACCATTCCTTTGAGCAGATGGGTTATGAAGGAGATTTCTCTGTAAAGACATTCAGGAAAGGGAAGGTCTCATCTAAGTGGAAGTACTTACTTCATGTGGTCATCCACAGCTTGTCTAACAAGCATGGAGGATGGGACCAGATTTCTAAAGATCTCTCATTCATAGTACATGGAATGGTTCAGGGGGTCAAGTTCAGGTATTCTTAATTTGTCTATAAAAATTTAATAGCAAACTTAGACTCCTTAGAGTATTACATGTTTCCTAGATATGTTCAATACATTCTCAACTGTGAACTGGGCTCACAGTTAAGGGAAACAGGTAATATTCTTAAATTGGGACAGATGAAGCCCGGCATCTTTAAAATCTTGAAGAAGCAAACTGTTGGCTTCTCAAGGGTAGAACCAGCCCTTGTCCCAAAAATGTTAGAGCTCATTACTCAAGGTGACAACCTAGCAACACAAGCTAGTGTTGAACCCATACCTTCTACATCCTAACCACCAAAACAGCCACAAATCACCCTTACCTACCAAGAAAACACAAACAAACCCCTGCACAAGCTATTGAGTCTGTGTAGGCCCCATATACTCACCTACAAGGAGGAAGTGGACACTAGAGCTCCCACTTCCCCTGAGAAGCAAACCACTCCCATCACTTCAAGAATCAGTGCTGAGGTTCCTCATGCTCAGCCTGATGAGCTCACAAGCCCAACAGCCTTAAGCCTTCACTCTGAGTCTCAACACTGAAGTGAACAACCTTCAGGGGACAGCTACCATCCCCAGCCTTTAGATTTAAACCAACCAATTCCAAACTTGACTTCTATACTGATGAGGACTTAGATGCTAGTGAGTACCATGAGTCTTCCTACTACATCAATCCTCAAAGGAGATGAGTGCTCTTGAGTCATCTAGGTCTAGCCCACATCAGTCACCTATCAGTGAGGTGGATACTTTTAAATATGTTCAGGATATCCATGTGGAAGAGGCTCTCACTTCAGCAAGTTATTACATCATTCAGACCTCAACCATGGCAACTCAGCCTATTGACACTTCAACTAAAGTTGTCACTGAGCAGAGGAAATCCAGCAACCAAGAACACCATGCTGGTGATGAGGAAGAGGACCTTGGTCCCATTCTCTCATCCCCCAGTGATTCTTCTGATGAAGATGAGGGGAATCTGAGACTAAAGGTGCAAAAACTGTCCAAAACATGCACCTATTTAGTCTCCAAGTTTAGTCATCTTGAATCTCAAGTGACTACCTTGCAACACAGGGTCAATGATTAGCAACTTGAGGTATCTTATCTCAAGGAACAACTAGCTAGGAGACCCTTAAGAGAAACTCAACTAGGAACACAAGAACCTGTGGATGTAATTGACCTAACTCCTAGCTCCCCTGTGCAAGAGGGTGATGCTACCAAAAGGAGGAGGAAGTCATTACAATCACAGAACCTAGGAGTTCCTTAGGGAGTATGGACATTGAGGACTCATCATCCTTACTTGCAGTTGTGCATACTCAGCAACTTTCTCAAGTCCATATTGATGTGGACAGCATAGACTCAGTCATCAGGAGTCTATTTGAGAAAGGCATCCCAAGAGCAGTATCATCTCCACCAACTCTAGCTCACATTTTTGGGTGGAGGTATGATACTGCTAGAAGAACTCTTATTCTTCAAAGTATTAACCACTTTCCACTACCACTCTAATAAGTCACCAACCTTTCATGAGTTGGTGAAAAGGTCCATGCTTTTGGTAAACTGTACATTCAGGTCTTGAGTCTATAACTTTCCACTTTATGTACTTTATCCTTTTTGTAATATATTAGGATGTGATCTATGACATGTCATAGTCACTAGTCAAAAGGCAATTTGCCTTTTGACTCTACATGGATTTTGTTGTCTAGTTCATGTATCCAGCTGGTCTTCAAAGTATGATCGGCTGTAGGTTATAGTATAAGTATTTTCTGGTCCTTGTAACTTAGTAAGTTGGGTAGAACTTTGTAAGCCATTTTGTAAGGAACTAGAAGATCAATATACATTAACCTTGAAAACCAACTGCTTGTGTGTTGTTCTAGTTTCTGTCTCATTTACATCTTGTGTTTCTTAGTTCTCTAAACTCATTCTTACCAGTTTCCCATTTGAATTGTTAAGTGTTGTCATACACTCTCCTCTTTGTGTTGTTGTGTTGTACAAGTGCATAAGCCCTTCACCCGGTCCTGCAGTATTTATGGTTGCAATAATTTTGAAATGTTTCAATCAATTCAAGCAAGGCAAGGTTAAGAAGATATGTCTTGGTATACCAATTATCGCAGCTATTGGTCCGATAGATGCTTATTACTTGTGCAATCAATGGGTTTGGTCTAATCTTGTGTTTTTGGAAAAAGAAACCAAGCAATTGAGTCTGTTGTGTTGAAAGTCATTCAAAGTTCTCATCAAATGCATATAAACTACTATTTCACTTTAAAAAATTCATTAGCTTGTTTTGTGATAATATATGTTGTAGTCATATTTCACATTTTGTTTAAAAAAGGATGAAAATCGTTTCAGGTCAATCCAAGTCGACCTGTCAATTTTCCCATGTTTACTTGGTCTTATATTCTTCATTACATTGTTGATAAAGTTTATTGCTTAAAAATTAAATTTTACCTCTATCTTTAGTTGTATATAGAGTTTTTTGTATATAATCAATTTATTTGACTTTTATAACTATACGTTCATGGAGAAGAATTCAGTAAGCTTATTTTTTGCATTTTTTTCATTACAACAATATATTTAGACCTGTGGAGCCTGTGAGTTGATGAAAATGATGTTTACTTGACTTGTGAAATTTATTTATCTTATATAATCGTTTTCAACCCACCGTAGGTAGTTCTAGATGAGCAGCACATGGCATTGTACTCCACTCACTCATTCAAGATTTTGTTCAAGGAAAGGGGTTGTGTAACATTTGTGGCATTTTTCCAACCGTCTAAGCTCTGGTACAATATCATCAATAATTCAGTGTTGATCCTGCTGCTCTGACTTTAAGAGCAGTAGAAACTCCAGTTGATGAAATGATGAGAAACGTGTAAGTAAAATTGAATAATCAAGGGTTGTGAATGAGTCAATTAGGGTTATGGTTTGTTATGATTTATTTCTAAAGATGAAATGAGTGTAAAATTAAAAAAACAGATATTTTTTTAACTAATCCACAACTAGACATTATGTTTAGCTTTAACAAGATTCTTTGTAACATAAGTTATAAAAAACTATTAAATTTCACTTAATATGCTACTTGGTCAGCACTCATGTGGCATTTATCATTTTAATCTCCACAACTAGGTTCTTTTCCCTAATAATTATCTCACTTTCTATTGTGTGATTGCATTCGATTATGACGAAACGTGAAGAACAAGTTATTCAAATAGTCAAAGAATGGAAGGATTAACTTACTCGACCTTCACATGTTTCTTCACAACATGTTAATTAGAGATTTAATGAAAGATTTTAGAATGTGTGATATTGACGGGATGTGCAATAGTATTGATTTTATTAAAGAAGGGTGAAGTTGTAAGCCAATGCTATTTGTTACTGGAGATAATGGATTTAGGGTTATGTTTTTGTTCGTACACTAGGTAATGTTGAATGTTTATACTTGCTTTGTATATCCTATTCTAGAGTAATTAGATGGGCCAAAATGTTTGCTACAATTCGCCTCCATCTCTATCGTTATTGTTAGAAAGGTTTGGATTCTTATTTTTATCTCATAATAAATAAAAGGATTCTGATTTGAAATTGTTATTGAGAAATCCTTAAGGAAAACATTTAAAAAAATATAAAACTGAAATTTTGCCTCTGCCACTCTTGTATGTTTGAGTTGTACAATTTTGCCAATGTTACGATTATGAAAACTATGTACAATATATGCAAATAGTATGAAAAAATAACAAACTAACAAAAAAACGACCATCGCATTGTAAATTGTTGTCACCGTCGCATCACGCGGGTTTTCCACTGGTGTGTGAATACAATAGAGAACTAAGATAATATTCACCCTTATCTCTCCAAAACCACCCTTATCCCTATCCTCATATTTACATTAAAAATATCATTTTTTTTACTATCTCTTTCAATTAAATAATACTTTTTAATATCTTTATCATTACATTTTCACTCTCATCCACTCACAATCACTTTTAAAAATATTAAAAAATATATAGGGAGTACCGTGTTTCCTCAAATATAGGAATCACGATACAATCCCCATAAATATTTCCCCTCCTTCATTCACAACCACTAACAACCATCTCCCAAAATATAGAACACACACTCACATCGAGAATGAAGAACCTAGTGTGAATTCTCTTATATATTTTTTTCTAAGAGGGAATGAGGGATACAAATATCAACAAAAGCAGATATCCTAGTATATGTTTGCGTTGTACAATTTTGCCAATGTTACGATTAAAAAAACTATGTACAATATATGCAAATAGCACGAAAAAATGACAAACTAACAAAAAACGACCATCACATTGTAAATTGTTGTTACCGCTGCATCATGCGGGTCTTCCACTAGTATATGAATACAATAGAGAACTAAGATAATATTCACCCTTATCTCTCCAAAACCACTCCTAATATATAATGACGTCATCATGTTTAAAATAAATGGTAATAATAGTCCGATGAATTATCAATACGAGCCTTGAAATTTGTCAATGACTGGTGTATATCAAGTTATATATTTTTTTCTAAGAGGGAGTGAGGGATACAAATATCAATAAAAGCAGATATCCTATAATTTGTTAATGACGGGTGAAGTGACTTAGGAAAAAGACAACACATTTAGGGTAGAACAACGTTATTATCCGAAAAGGTACATAGGATTTGGCGTGTACGTAACATAAGCTTTCAACCCCCACGTTCACCCTTTTGTCCAACTGCCAACGTCCACCAAACCAACCTATGCTGCATCACTTCTTAATTTCATTTGTTAGATTAAATGACAAATTAATTAACGTTTTTTAAACAGAAGAGATTGTAGTATAAATGTGTTTTTGTTTTAAAAATCGTTAGAGTTAGTCTTGTGATAAACTGCAATGTAGATTTAAAAATAGATTTACAGAGTGTTAGTTTTTTTTTTTTTAACGACAAATATATCCTACTCCTAAATTACTTCATATTACACCATTGCCTGGGTTTGAACCCAGGATCTCCTCTCTAAGAGGCAATGCCTCTACCAAATGGGCTAGCCCCACATTGGCTTACAGAGTGTTAGTTAACCGTTGTAAAGTAATTTTTACTAAATTTATATATCTTAAACATAAATATTTCTTCAAATAATTTTGTTAATTCATTAAGCGTTTATTAAGTTACAAGCTTTAGTAAACCCGTGTATTACACGGGTTGAATAAATAAAATATTAAATAGAATAAAAATTATTAATTATAAAACGATATATTAAGACATGATATGATTGGAACTACGTATAAGTAATAACTACAAATAATAAAACAATAGTATAAACTTTTTAATTTTTTCTGGTTTTTTCAAAGATAAAGTAAACATTTTGTTCCAAAATAACGTTTTAAAAAATTTTCACTTTTACAAAATTCCTTACTATAACTTCCTATTTTAATAATTTTTTATAAAAAAATTACACTATAAAATAAATTTTAAAACATTATGTAAAAATAGTTTGACTTTTTAGAAAAAGTTCTTTTTAAAAAACTATATCTATAGAAAAAACATTAATAAAAAGATCTATTTTTTAATTTATTAAAGAACTAATTATAATATAAAATTGAATAAATAATATTATTAGTAATTAATGTAGTTATTTAATAGGAGAGAGAAGCGAGAAAAATTTGATGAAAATAAATGTGATGCTGACACGTGGCACCCATATTTACCATTTTATTACAATAGAAAGATTAGTACTTAAGATAAATAAATATATAGCGTTGATTTCTTTCCCCAACCTTACTTTTTTTTCAATTTCATATTTTTTTCTAAAGTTTAAAGTATAAAAAGAACACAAAATTAAACTTTATTTAAACAAGATGTTAGACTAATGGGCGTACCTAAAGCCAAGGGAGGAGGGCAGTCGCCCACCCTAAAAAAAAATTCCGGTGTTATATACATGTGAAAATCCTGACCGCCCTCATAAAATTTTACCATCGCCCCCCTTAAAATTCTTGAAACTAAAGAAATAGCAAAATTATCTCACATACATTGTTTGGAGTGGAATTATAATGGGGTCCGGTGATCTTCTGACAGGTCGGCGGATCATATTTTCTCACTAACTAGGTCTGTAATCGAATAGATTTTTGAAATTCACTCTCAAATAATGATGTAATTAGTAGGAAGGAAAAAAATATATCAACATAAATATATTTGATAATAATATATATAAAACATGTTGAACATATGACTAATTTTATAAGTATAATTATTTCAAACATCACATATCACCACTTTCATGAGTATAATTACTTCAATACGATTTTTATTATATTATACATATAAGCAAATTCACGAGTTTGGGACCATTTTAACGATTTTTTACGTCAATGAACCGACCCGACCCATCTGACTCGAACCGGACTCATAAAATATATTATATTGTGGTGGCCAAATGACACTTAAATTTTCCGTCCCCTGTGAAAAAGTTTCTGGATCCGCTACTCTTGGACTTGAAAAATATAATTATGGCCTTTAGAAGTAAATACATAAAATCAACCCTAGATGTTTATGAAGGTTATACAGGTTGTTAACTTACTCCGGTATGAATTTGATACGATTATATATTATTGATTCTGTGTTTATTAAATTTAGGAGAATGTATATGCTTAAATTTATTATATACTAACTATCATTTCACGATCATTTAAACACGACTAACCTATGGAGCAATTCCATGTTAAGCATTAAAACATGAAAAAATCTTAAATCATTCCTTTTAACTTTTTCATTTCGTCCGCTAAACATTGATGACTTATCTTAAAATACCGGCATGAACATCCGGACTTAAAAACAAGGGCATTTGACCCTAAAACACGCACATTCAACCCCTAAATACGGGCATGTCTCTAAACCTAAAACACAAGCAACTGAACTTATAAATAAGAACGTGCAGACCTCACAAACATGGGTAGAAGCCTTTAAAATATGAATGAAAGCTCTTGAAATAAGGTCTCTAAACCTAAAATACAATCGGAAGGTCTTAAAATCCGATTGTAAGGCTTTAAAATACATGCAAAATTTAGGGAGGACATTGGCGGAATTTGGTGGTAAGAGGGATATTATTAAAAAAAATAATAGTTAATGATATTTTAAGAATTTTTTCTTAACCTATGGGGCAATTTTATATTGTGAATTAAAAACTTGTGTTTTTGTTAAATATGCAATTTCAAAGTATATTATTTATTAACTACACTTATGTTTTCGGGTAAATATTGTGCATTTAAAACTTTTGTTTTTTTTGGAAATATGCAATTTTAAGTATATTATGCATTTGAAACGTTTTGGGAAAATCATTGTATATGATACATTAAAATTTTGTGTTTTCCAAAAATCCGAAATTTACAAGTTCAGATCGAAAAAAATATATGCAATATCCTATATTATTACTTATTTTGTGAGCTTAGTATAAAAGTTCCATTTGCTATAATCTCAATCCAAAAACTTATGTATAGCATTTGCTTTAACAAATTGAAATAAAGTAACTTAAAATTTAGTTTTGGCCTTCACGGTTCAGAAAAGTAACTCGATTGTGGTTATGTTTATAGCATTGCTATAATCTCAATCCAAAAACTTATGTTCCTTGATTATACTCTCCTTTAGTTTTATAAAAAAAAATCAGTAAAATACGACTTCCTTTTAAAAAGTTAAAACTACGGTGCATACTAAAAGACCATGTGAGTGTGAATCAATTCGCTACCTTTGACATGTTCCGAACCTTGATATACATGCCTATACGATTATCTTTGGAGCATTTTGCATTTTTGCCTATCATAAGATGTGAAACAATTCAACAAGTTACACTACATCATTTTCCATAGTGTAAAGAACATTTTTTGGGCACTTATTAACACTCTCTAACCCCAATTATGTTATATATTTTAGTATACTTGGATTAACTAGTCGATCAATGTGATCACGATGTCCATTAACAAATCAGGAGGTGTGGAGTGCACATTTGTTTGAGTTTTATGATATTCGATATTAGTATCTTCTAAGGGGCGAATCCCCTAAGTAATGGGGATTCCAAGGGGGCAACGCCCCCTTGTTGCCCCTTTGGCAGGGGTTCGGGGGTAGCGCCCCTGGGAGCGAGGTGCAAGGGGCGGCAACACCTGGCAGGGTTCAAGTGAGTGTTTTTAAACATGAAAACTGCCTTCATCGGTTAACCCCATCCATGTATAAATACGAATTTGAAATATGATCGATAATTCTTCTATTTCCTGGTTTAATAAAACTCTCCAATCGATTCATATATCATTATTAAAATTTTAAGTTTTATCCGATTGAAAGTTTGTATTGAACCCCAAATAGTTTCAATCTGAAAGTGTTATTCAAGACTTTCAGATCATCTGGTTTACTTAAATCAATTTTCTCAGTAAATTATATCCCTGTGAATGCTCTAAACTAAGGGACATAAACGAATGGGCTGTGAAATCGTTTAAGTTCAACATTATCTTATTCAATTTAAATAACTTCAGTTGAACTCGGCTCATATGAGGTCTATATCTAAAGCTCGGCTTTGACGCGTTAGTACATTTGTAAGTCTAAGCTAATCATATGGTACTTTAAATTTGAGCTCGACTTGATTATTATTTATATATATACGGTCAAGATTATTACAGAACTTCTTTTTATTTTCAAAACCAAAAGAACTATTGATTTACATAAATGTAAATTAAAGCTGGTGATATATAGTTAATTAACACAGTTTCTTGTTCATGTCGGATATACACATATGTAAAACAGTTTAAGTATCAGCACACTTAATTTACATTACATTTATGTAAATCAATGGTTCTGTGTTTCTGAAAATAAAAAGTGGTTTTATAATGATCCTAACCCTATATATATATATATATATATATATATATATATATATATATATATATATATATATATATATATATATATATACATATATATATATATATGGGATGGTTCCTGAGAAAACTAATATTTATGTGAAAACCAAAGAAAACCACGGAAACCAATAATACAATTCATTCATTTTATGTTATTTTAATTGTTAAAAGAGTATTTAAGTATCTGTTATATATATATTGAACATAAATACGAGAATAAAGAGACTTACGTATACGTAACACTATTCTAATAAAAAGGTAACTAGGGATGTCACATGGTAACATCACATTCATTCTTAACAAAATTTTAGTACTTCTCTCTCCTATTAAATAACTTCATTAATAATAATTACTAAATATATTATTTAATTCTTATTTTCATTAAAAAATATTTTAAAAAGATTAAAAAATAGACATTTTTAATGTTTATTTCTAGAGAAACAATTTTTATAAAATAAAATTTTTCTAAACCATCATACCTTTATTTAAAACAAAAGTATTTTAAAAATTACCTTTTTTATTTTTTGTTTTATAATAAAATGTTTAATTTATTTTTGGGGAAAATATTTAAAAAAAAGATTTAAAAAATTAATATCATTATTTTATTACTTATAGTCTTTACTCATACATAATCTAAATCATATATTATTTTATAATTAATAAAATTTTATTTTATTTAATATTTTATATATTCAACTAGGGGTGTTCAAAAATATCCGAATCCGAGAATCCGAGAATCCGATCCGAAAATCCGAAAATCCGAATCCGAAATATCAGAAATTTCCGATATCCAAAAATTCGGATATCCGAAAATTCGGATTTGGATTCGGATAGTGATTTTCAAAAATTTCGGATATTCGGATATCCGATTATCCAAAAACTAAAAAATATTTTTTTTATTTTTTTAATTTTAGATATATTTTTAGTTTAGATTGAGATTTTTAGTGTATATTGTGAATTTTATGATATGAGTTGGTTTTTATATTATTTTATAATATTATATGTCGAATCCGTATCTGAAATTTCGGATATCCGAATTTCGGATATCCAAAATTTCGGATACGGATACAGATAGTGATTTTCACTATCCGAAATTTTCGGATATCCGAAATTCAGATATCCGAAATTTCGGATATCCGACTTTGAACACCCCTATATTCAACCCGTGTAATACACGGGTTTACTAAAGCTAGTGTGTGTGTATATATATATATATATATATATTTATAAAAACGACTTTACACCCAATTGTTTTTATATATTCATAATTTTTATACTATATTATTTTTTTAAATTACACCATTTAATTCGTATCATTTTCTCTTTAATTTTCATATAGTCTCAACAATTTTTTATGATTTAGTTTAGATGTCTGCAGTGACATCACTGTAACTAGCATTTACAACAACTAAAGCCATTTTACAACACATAAACCACATCTCTACACCTGTATAACAAAACTACATCACTGAAGTCAAACTAAAATAACAAAATACAATTAGTAAACTAAAAACATATGCACTGACAACATAACAATAAGTAGCATGGCATCTTATAATACTTACAGTGAATTATATCATGTTTATTTGAATAATAAAAAACAATTAGTAAACTAAGAACATATGCACTATGTAAATAAAACACTGTAACGATAACATCAAGTTTCAGTGTGAACTTCACTATATTACACCACTGCAACCAACAGTAATATGGTCATTACGACGACCAAATGACATTACATCATTTAACTACAATACTGTAACGAAATTTTAATACTGTAGCAAAACTACAATAACAAAAGTACACAATTTAAATAAAATTAATGTACTAATGTGACATTATATAATTTATTGATGTTACTTAGTGTTACGTTAATATAAACATGTGTACCACTAATGTAAGAAGATGCAACGTCATGTAAAAATGTGTAATGTAAATTCAAATAGACTGTTTACTTATACATCTTGTAATTCACCTCACAATTATAATTAATTTATTTAAAAGCTAGTAACAAGCAAGAATAAACCCCAACCGCAAACATCTCACCTTTGTTCTCTCTCTCGCGGGTTCTCTATACAACACAACACCTTATCACTCCCTCTTGACTTCTACACATACAACCATCAGCCAGTCTTCTCTCTCTCCCTCGGTTACACACCTTAACACCACCACTCTATCCCACAACCTCTCTCACTCTTGGTTATTATAAACAAACAACAACAATAACTGAAAACAACAACAAACAAACACAACCACGCACCACCATCACCTGCCATCATCATCCATCACCTCCAAGGCTGTCTCTCAGGTTCAAGGATCAAGCCTACCATCAATCAACATCCCAAAGGTTATTAAATAAATTTTGTTACATATATGTTACCAAACACATATATATATATTAGTTTTGGTGTTCAAACACCAAAACCAATTTTGAAAGTCTTTAATTCATTAATTATAAGTAATGAGTTGCAAAAACTCAGAAACTTATGATAAAAGATATATTTTGAATTTACAAAGTTAAATCTTTAATTATTTAAGAAAAATCAAATAAATATTAAATAAATACGATTGTGGGAATAAACATTGAAAAATTCTCATTTTTATACTGAAATATTGATCTGGAAACTTTGATAAAGTTTTGATAAGTAAATAATTTATATAAATTATTTTATAATGAAAAAAAAGTAAATATCAAAAATAGAAATAAATTCAAGAAAATTCTGATAAAATCACACGATGATTATTTTGTGGTATAAAACCTCTGGAATTATTTCATAACTTTATTTCTTATTATAATTAAGATATGAATTTTTAAGTATTCTGTATTAAATAAATCAGAATAAATACTTAAAGTAAATAATAAATTCTGATAAAATGATAGATGCAATAATAAATCAGAGAATACAGAATGTATAATTTTCATAATTTTTGGAGCAGTATAAGTATTTTTTATAGAATTAGCAATTATTGTAAAAATTACAGAAACTGATATGTTATGATTTGGATTTTTAGATAATTATATTATGTTTAGTTTTATATAGGAAGCCGTGTGTAAAATTTTGGGAATTTATCAAGGATAGAAGCTATTTTAATCAATTATGGGAATATTATAAAATTTACAGAAAATAATCTGTTAAGATTTAGATGTTATAAAAATTATGAGATATTACTGACTTTTTGGATAAATTCTATGAATTATTGATGATTTTTGGAAAGCAGTAGGTATTTTTGATAATTTATGTGAAATTTGGACCAATTATGTGTAAATAATTTATGAGAAATTGGTGATGACATTTTTTTGAGAACCTCCAAAGATACTTACATCTGAGGTTTTGAAAATTTTAAAGAAAATTATGTCTAATACTGTGAACTATTTTGTTAGGTTCAAGTTTGAAGACACGGTGAGTTCATAGCCCCATTTTCAACCGTTTTGTATTCACTAAAGTTTTGGGGGAAAAAATATACTGTTTGTGTTGATGTATTATTTTTGAAAATATTTTTATTGCTTACTGTCATTTGCGATACAACCATTAATTCGAATGAGGAACCATCCGATAATGTTAGTAGCGCTACTTAGGAGAATATTTGTACCAACCGGATGAGGTTGCTACTATTTTCCTGCATCTAACCGAATGGGGGTTAGGATGTAATATTATCTGATTTTGTGAATTATTTCATGACAGTATGATTATGTTGTGAGCAGGTTTGGTTGTAATTGATACATCAACAAAATATTTGTCTGGCTATAAACCTATGTTCTCACCAATATTTTTATTGACAAGTTTAAGTGTACTTTTCAGGAAATGAGTAATTCGTTTGATTTCAGCTTCAAAGTTCATAACGGATGGGGTGAAGTAATTGGAAGGGTCTGCGTCACGCTAACCGTCAATATAGTTGACGGGGGCGTGTATGTTGACGCTCATTTTCATAGGTTTTAGACATGTTGTAATCTAGTTGTTAACTAATTACATCTAATTTTTGTACTAATGTAAAAGATGTAATTCCGCTATTAGTAATAAAAGCATGTCTATGTTATGTTTCTATATATTATGATTATGTTTATTTTACTATAAACAATGCACTCTGATAAAGGCTAGTCACATTCCACTCGTATAATTCACGCTTCCGCCGGGATGTGACAGGTTGGTATCAGAGCCATTGGTTATAGAGAATTAGTTATTTTTAAGCAAATAACTAGACTATAACCATAAGCTCAAAATATACTTTATGATTTTATGTGAATTTATGTGAAACTCTGTGATTTCATGATTAAGATTCTGACAAAATCTTAATAATTATTTGATTAACTCTTTTTGTGAAACACTGTTAAGAAATTGTGCAGTATGAAATCGGATAGTTATCACTATGAAACCGATCCTTCCGAAGGTCCATACCATAGCAGCTCTAAAGAAATAACACCTGAACCAGAACCTCAGCAGCTATGGATGTTTCCCCAACTGGAATGTAAAATAAATCAAAGTTTTATGTTAGACGTGCACCAGTGCAATTGGGAGGATATACAATTATGACCCCTAGGAAAAAGGTAAAACGTGGAAACAGGTTTAGAGATAAACCAGCTGAGGATGTGGAAATACAACCTCCTGATTCTCCTAAGGATGAAGATAGGGATATTAAGAGACAGGAATTGGATAAGGTGAAGACAGCCCGACAAACTCTTAGGAAGCTTAAGAAAATATAGCTGGGAATCTGGAAAATTTAGAAGGACATAAAAAGCTTAAGACACCCAAGAAAAGTATCTTCACCAAGATATGGAAATGGTTCAGTAGAAACTAAAAGTTTAGAGTTTAACTCCTTAGAATAAAAGAAATAAGAGCTTAACTATATATGTACTTTTGTGTTAACATGTGTAATTGATTTATGTTAAATAATTTTGTGTTAAGATATTTATTCGTGATACTGACATTGAAATTCACTATAGTAAATCATGCCACCAAAAAGAAACACTCAGTCTGTCAGGAGAACAGCTCGAGTGGGACGACCCAGAACCCGACTTGGGGAAGAAACACCCGTGAACACTGACACCAATGAAAATGACAGGATCTCTCAGATAGTAGCCCAACAAGTAGAAGCTACCTTACCTACCTTGATAACTCAACTCCAACAAAATTTAAATTTTGGAACCACCTCACATCCACCAATAGAACCTGAAAATATCAACACAAATGGGCAACAGGAAGAAGAAATTCTGAATGGAGTTTCAAAAGGATGTTCCTACAAAACCTTTATGTCCTGCAGACCCCGGGAATTTGACGGAAAAGGTGGAGCTGTACAAGCTTTACGATGGCTAGATGAAATAGAAGGAGTTTTGGAAATCAGTAGCTGTGCTGAAAACTTCAAAACACTATTTGCTTCACATTCCCTTAAAGGAGAAGCACAATCCTGGTGGAAAATGGAGGTACACACTAGAGGTAGGAATGTTATGAATGGGCTAAGTTGGTAAGAATTTAGAAATTTAGTAATAGAGAAATACTGCCCTTATAATGAAATAGAGAAACTAGAGGCTGAATTTTTAGCACTAGAAATGAAAGGATCTGCACACCCGGAATATACTGATAGGTATAATGAACTATTCAGGTTAGTACCACATCTGATAACCCCAGAATCAAAAGAATAGGAAAGTATATTTAGGGATTAGTACCACAAATAAGAGGACTAGTGAAATCTGCAAGAACCAAAACCTTTCAAGAAGCAGTAATGATGAAATGATCAGGAATGGATCATTAAGTCACCCACAGGTAGGAGAGAAAAGGAAATGGACTGAAAACCATTCTGGAAGAAGATTTGGGAAAGTTCCCAGAAAAGAGTAACCCGACCTCCACCAAGAAACTTTTTGGGAACAACTCATGGGAAGAAAGTAGAAAAACCACCACAGTGTAATATCTGCCAAAGATATCATACAGGAAACTGTATGACAGTGGTTTGCTATAATTGCAAAAAGAAGGGGCACATTTCCCGAGACTGCAAAAACCCTACCAGCACAAAAACAGTCTGCTTTCAGTGTGGTAGTGAAAATCATTTCCGTAATGAATGTCCACAACGAAAGGGCAAGGCTCCAGCTAACCAGAACCACCCCCGTGGAAGAGCTTTTGTGATACAAGCTGACGAAGCTCGTCATGAACCAGAAGTAGTCACGGGTACGTTCCTTATCAATAACCAGTACGCTAAAGTATTATTTGATACAGGAGCAACTCGTAGTTTTGTTTCACATACTTTTAGACCATCACTTAGTCTAACATCTGAGAAATTACGTGACACCTATGTGATAGAATTAGCTGACGGTAAAATAATTAAAGCTGATGAAATCATTTCTAATTGCATTCTGAATTTAGATGAATACTGTTTTGATATAAATCTGATACCTATTAAGTTAGGAGGATTTGATATCGTAGTAGGAATGGATTGGTTAAGTACAAATCATGCTGAAATCATTTGTGATAAGAAAATGATTAAGATTCCTTTGGTTAAAGAAGACAAAACCCTCTGCATATATGGTGATAGACCAAATAATCTTGTGAAACTGATTTCTTGTAAAAAAGCACAAAAATGCCTCAACAAGAGTTGTTTAGCTTTCTTGGCTCATATAGTTGATACCAAACTTGATAAGGAAAATTTGGAAAATGTTCTCGTTATAAATGAATATGCTGATGTTTTTCCTGATGAACTACCTGGACTACCACCTCCTCGTCAGGTAGAATTTAAAATAGAATTGATACCAGGAACAGCCCTTATTGGTAAAGCACCCTACCGTTTAGCACCGACTGAGATGAAAGAACTCATGACTCAGTTACAGGAATTATTAGATAAAGGATTCATACGTCCTAGTGTATCACCTTAAGGAGCACTAGTTCTATTCGTTAAAAAGAAGGATGAAACCTTTAGAATGTGTATTGACTATAGGGAACTTAATAAGGTTACCATAAAGAATAGGTATCCACTCCCTAGAATTGATGATCTGTTTGACCAACTACAGGGATCTAGTTATTTCTCAAAAATAGACTTATGATCTGGATATCATCAATTAAGGGTACAAGAAGATGATATTTCTAAGACAACATTTAGAACTAGATATGGCCATTATGAATTCCTTGTGATGCCATTTGGGTTAACCAATGCTCCAGCGGTATTTATGGACCTAATGAATAGAGTGTGTAAACCTTACCTAGATGAATTTGTTATAGTCTTCATTGATGACATTCTAATTTTTCTAAGAATAAAGAAGACCACGAACAACACCTCAGGTTGACCTTGAAATTGTTACAAAAAGAAAAGTTATATGCAAAATTTACAAAATGTGAATTTTGGAAAGAGAAGTACAATTCCTTGGGCACATAGTTAACCAAGATGGAATTCAGGTTGATCCAACAAAAATTGAGGCAATTAAGAAATGGGAAATTCCAAAAACCCCAACTGAAATACGTCAATTCTTAGGTTTAGCGGGATACTACAGAAGATTTATAGAAAATTTCTCAAGGATAGCCCAACCGTTTACAAAATTGACTCAAAAAGATAAAAAGTATGTATGGGGAGAAAAACAAAATAAAGCCTTTGAACTTCTTAAGAGTAAATTATGTAGTGCACCCATATTAGCTTTACCAGAAGGTACAGATAACTTCATAGTATACTGCGATGCTTCTCGTCAAGGCTTTGGATGTGTTTTAATGCAGAATATAAGGTGATTGCATATGCTTCTAGACAACTTAGAGGAAGTGAAAAGAATTACACCACCCATGATCTAGAATTAGGAGCTGTAATATTTGCACTAAAAATTTGAAGACATTACTTATATGGGACTAAGTGTATAATATATACGGACCATAAAAGTTTGCAACATATTTTCAATCAGAAAATGTTAAACATGAGGCAAAGAAGATAGGTAGAGTTATTAAGTGACTATGACTGTGAAATTAAGTATCACCCAGGTAAGGCAAATGTAGTAGCTGATGCTTTAAGCAGAAAAGAAAGGACAAAACCTTTACGAGTACGAGCAATGAGAATGGAATTACGTTCAGATTTGTTAAATCAAATCCGGGAAGCTCAACAAAAGATATATTGAAACTGAAAGGGCAAACGAAAGACTTGAAAACAGAAGCAGATGGAATTCTGAAATTCAAAGGAAGAATCTGGATACCCGACAACAACGTGATTAGAACAACTATACAACAAGAGGCTCATAAGTCAAGATACTCTGTGCATCCGGGAAATAATAAAATGTACAAGATTTGAAAAGTCAATACTGGTGGCAAGGTATGAAAAGATCAGTTGGAGAATGTGTAGAACATTGTGATGTCTGCTCAAGAATAAAAGCTGAATATCAGAAACCTTCAGGATACTTACAGCAACCAGAAATCCCAGAATGGAAATGGGATCAAATTACAATGAATTTCATAACTAAGTTACCTAGGACCAGAAATGGATACGACACAATTTGGGTTATAGTAGATACACTAACTAAGTCCGCTTATTTCTTACCTATCCGAGAAGATTACAAGATTGAGAGGTTAGCAAGGATTTACATAAAAGAAATTGTGTCTAGACATGGAATACCTGTATCCATTATATCAGATAGAGATAGTAGATTTACTTCTAGGTTCTGGCAAACTTTACAAAAAGCTTTAGGGACCCAAGTAAATTTAAGTACAGCTTATCACCCGCAGGCTGATGGATAAAGTGAAAGAACAATACAAACCCTATAAGATATGTTAAGAGCTTGTGCTATAGACTTTGGTGGAAATTGGGATAGTCACTTACCATTAATAGAATTTTCATACAATAATAGTTATCATTCTTGTGACATCCGGTAATTTTCCGTTACCAAACTCCGTTAGTTCCGTTAAGTTTTGCATACACGTGTCGTAAGCACACACTAGTTGTCGTTTGACGTTGGTGACTTAAAAAATAATTAATAATGTTAATTTAATAATAATCTAGTTGAAAAGATGATTATTATGTTATGTTTATGTTTTTACGCGATTTAAAGACTATTTGAGAATTTTATCGCGTAACGCGGAAACGCGCGTGTTAATTCGTATGTTGCGTGTTTTATAAAGATAAAAATATATAATGGTTATTACTAGTTTATATATTTGTTAGATGGTTAAAAATGCTTTTAAAGAAGTTAAAAGCTGAATTTTTTTATAAAATGCAAGAGAAAAGGGTAAAGGTGTAAATATGGTTAATTAAATTAGACAAAACACAAACCCTAGCCCCCACTTCCTCCAATTCACGACCTGCAGCCCCCCTTACCCTCAACCTGCGAATTTTGAACAAGAACAAGGGATTAGGAGCTGTTTTTGATCGATCTCAAGCCCTACAACAAGTTAGGAACATCAATTGCAAGATAATACACGTTTAAAGGTTAGAACTTTACAAGTTTGGTGGTGTTTTTGTTAGGGCCGAAGCCTATGCTGCGAATTGGGGATTATGGGGCTGAAAAATTGATGTTTTGTTGATGTTAGTATGTTAGTTGGATTGATATCATGTCGTTTAACGTGATTATGCACGAATTGTATGTTTTTAGTGGATTGATCATGAACTTTGGTGGTTATGAACCCTAATTTGAAATTGATGATTATAACATGGAATTGATGATTGTTTGATGTTGTTGGGAAGTTAATTAGGTTGTATGAATGCTAGAAAACATGGATTTTACAAGAAATTGGTGAATTGAAGGATTTGTTCATAGGTTACTAATAATAGTAACTTTATTTGTATGTAATTTTGAATTGCTAATGTGTTGATGTTATAGGTGTGTTTATGATGATAATTGGATGTTGGATTATTGCTATGAACATTGGTAATTCAAGATTACATGCTAGAATCCATATATTACTAAAGATAGTAACTTTTTGAGTATGAATTTATGAATCATGTTAATTAGGTGTTGTAGATCATATCTAGGTATGATATGAACTTGATTAGGTATATAATAGTTGGAATTATGGTTGAATTGGATGTTAAACCACTTTTGGGTATTACTTTCCCAAAAGAGAAACTTTATTGTGCACGAACTTTGGATATTGGTAATTTGACTTGTTCATGGTTTTAGGATCATGCTAGAATGATTGTTATGGATGTTTAAAGTGGTAGAATCTATTAATTGGGTAGTATGGAATGTTTATGTGGTTTTGGGTGATTTATGCACTTGGATGGTCATGTATGGTTTGGTATGTTGATTAGTAACTAGAACATCATGTTTGGGACTGGAATTGATCATGTTAATGCATGTTGCATGTATTGGGCATCTTGTATGAGTTGTGGATAGTATGGATGACTTTTTGGTAAATTATCTGTTTTGACCCATATATGCTAAATCATGGCTATAGGTCATGTAAGTAGGTTATGCATGATCTAGCCTATTATATGATACACTAGTTATGTTATGAACACACTGAGCATGCTAGATGCTAAGGAATTGGACAACTTGTATGATATGTGCATAGTATGATGATTTAAGCAATGTATTGGGAATGTAGCATCAAATGTGATTCATTGGAGTGTTAAACATGTATGTTATATGCTTATGTATGTTTAAAAGGTTTACAACGCATAATGTCACCAACGGGTCAAACGGGTCAACTAGGTCACATGTATGTTGTTTTTATAGAACCTTGAGTTCTTTGTTTGTAGATCACTTAAGGTTTCTCTTGGGATTTCTGTGTACATATACTTATGTACTTGTGTGTTCTAAGTAACCTTTGAAGGTTGTCTTTCCACTCGTTCTTGTCAAGTTAAGCCTTAGGTATCTAACACGCGTATCAGGTGAGTTCATGCCCCTCTGTTTTATTAAATTTCTTTTGGGGAGATAGCATACTGGTAAATTTTACAAACGCTTTATATATTTAAGATGTGTATGATATAATATAGTGCTGTTTACTATGATAAAGTCCTCACACTTTTGAATTGTTAATATTGGATAGCGGGGAAACTTGGGTAGTACTACTGGGTCTGACGAGCCCCACCTGTGTGACTCGAGGTCAACCGGGTGCAATTTGTCCTATGATTATTCGTCACGATATGGTGAAGTCGTGACGGGAGGCAAACATAACACAGTCAGCTTCAATGTCGAAATCACTATGTATTAATATCGTTTGTTAATGGACTAGCTAGCTATTACAATGCACATGCTTAATTATACGCTATTGATAAACTGTTATGTTTATACGCTACTGATAAACTGTTATGTTTATACACACTTGATAAACTGTTATGTTTATGCGCAAACTCTTGAACTCACCAACCATGTGTTGACTTTTTAGTATGCTATTCTCAGGTCATTAAGCTGGATTGCTGATAGGAGCACTTCACGAGTCAGCATGCATATTTTCTAGAGATTTATAACTACCCGTCTTTTACTTACGGTTTAAACTATTTGGTTGGCACTTGTTTTGCCATATGGTACTTTCATATGTTTTGGGATTGTTTTATTTACTTTACGCTTCCGCATGTCTTTTAAAGTTTAAACTCTGGTTGATTTACATTAAACGTAGCATATAGAGTCGTTCCGAGTAACTATTGACTGTGATCCTGGTTTGTTCACACGCCTCGCGTTAAAACTCCGCACGTGGATTTTGAGGGTGTGACAATTCTAGTATTGGATTAGCTCCATTTGAAGCTTTATATGGAAGAAAATGTAGGTCACCCCTATGTTGGAATGAAATAGGTGATAGATAACTCATAGGTCCTGAACTAATCCAAGAAACCACAGATAAGATCACTGAGATTAAAAACAGGTTGAAAGCAGTTCGTGATCGACAAAAGAGTTATGCAGACAGACGAAGAAAGCCACTGGAATTTCAAATTGGAGACAGAGTTTATTTGCAAATATCACCCTCTAAAGGTATCTTTCGGTTTGGAAAATCCAGTAAGCTGAACCCTAGGTACATTGGTCCATTCAAGATCATTGATAGAATAGGACCTGTAACATATAAGTTGGAATTACCACAGGAATTAAGTGAAGTACACAACACATTTCATGTGTCCAACCTCAAGAAATGCTTAACCAATGAAACCCTAGAAATACCAATTCAAGAAATCAAAGTAGATAAGAAACTTCAATTTGTGGAAGAACCAATAGCCATTGTGGGAAAAGAAGTAAAGCAATTAAGAAGAAATAGAATCTCTATAGGAAATTAAATGGAATGCAAAAAGAGGACCAGAATACACTTGGGAAAGAGAAGATGAAATCAAGAAGAAGTACCCCATCTATTCAGAGGTAATAATTATTTAAGTTTTCTAAAGCGCACTCCACTGAAATTCGAGACGAAATTCTTTTAACAGGGGGAGAATGTGACAACCCTAAAATCTTGTATAAATATTACGTCAAAATTTTATTATATTACGTTACAAATCACGATAATGTTATGTTAGTATGTATATATTATGGATGTGCGTATGCATGTTTATATGCATGCATAAATATTAGAATTTCATGTATGTATATATATTTACATACCCGAAATTCACACATACGTGTATATATATATATATAATTTTACGTGTGCATGTTTACATATATATATATATGTATGTGACACCCCCCGCAGGAAGGTGTACGAGAGCCGCAACGTGATATTGTCCGCTTTGGCCGCAGCCTCACGGATTTAAAACGCGTCACATTAGGGAAGGTATCCAGCCCCTTATAAAGAGACTTTCGTTCACCTGCCCAACCGATGTGGGATGAGTCATAGCCATATTTTCAGGCATGTGTCCATCCACCCACCGAAGTGAGACCAGCGTCCTCGCTGGCACAACGGCCGGCCCTGGCTCTGATACCAACTGTGACGCGTTTTAAATCCGTGAGGCTGCGGCCAAAGCGGACATATCACGTTGTGGCTCTCGTACACCTTCCTGCGGGGGGTGTCACAATGTACATGGAAAAATTCCCTGGAATGCTTAGATATATGTATGATTAGTATGTATATATATACATTTTTGTACGGGTATATATTATAAATGCATATATATGTGTATACACATTAAAACATCAAAGTATATATGTTTTGAATATATACGGTAATCTAAAGATAAAGCTCACTTATGTATATATCTATGTGTATATCCATAGATATATATATATATAATATATATATATACATATTAAAACTAAACTAAATCAAACTCTAAACTAAAAACCTAAACCTAAAACCTTAACTAATACTAAATCACCCTCCATATACCCCTCGTTAACACCACTCGAAACCACCACCTTACCACAACACCACCCGAAAACCACCAAAACACCACCATACCCCTCGGTTACCACTATCCATATATTCACATTCCAAAGTCAAACTCTAGTCCTACCATCTAGATACCTTGTCCCACTTTGTTTCATTCCCAAACCGCCAACCTTACCCTCGGTTCTCTTGCTTTCATCCAAAACCGCCACCTTGCAAATCCTAGACTTAGGCACCAAGTTTCATCACTTCAAATTGGAAGATAGCAATCCTAAGGACCTCTCGGTTTTTTCTTGCTTTCACACACCACAAAACCGCCACCACATTACCACCATGATTACAAAAGAGGCAAGTGTGCATGCTCTCGGTTGAAGCCCTTAGAAACCGCCACATCCCTATGTGACTCACCTAGGCTATCCTATGATTCCTTTAAGCACAATAAGAAACCATTGGACAAACCCCAACCGCAAACATCTCACCTTTGTTCTCTCTCTTGTGGGTTCTCTATACAACACAACACCTTATCAGTCCCTCTTGACTTCTACACATACAACCATCAGCCACTCTTCTCTCTCTCCCTCGGTTACACACCTTAACACCACCACTCTATCCCACAACCTCTCTCACTCTTGGTTATTATAAACAACAACAACAACAATAACCGAAAACAACAACACAAACAAACACAACCACACACCACCATCACCTGCCATCATCATCCACCACCTCCAAGGCTGTCTCTTGGGTTCAAGGATCAAGCCTACCATCAATCAACATCCAAAGGTTATTAAATAAATTTTGTTACATATACGTTACCAAACACTTATATATATATATATATATATATATATATATATATATATATATATATATATATATATATATATATTAGTTTTGGTGTTCAAACACCAAAACCAATTTTGAAAGTCTTTAATTCATTAATTATAAGTAATGAGTTGCAAAAACTCAAAAACTTATGATAAAAAGATATATTTTGAATTTACAAAGTTAAATCTTGTAATTATTTAAGAAAATCAAATAAATATTAAATAAATGTGATTGTGGGAATAAACATTGAAAAATTCCATTTTTATATTGAAATATTGATCTGGAAACTTTGATAAAGTTTTGATAAGTAAATAATTTATATAAATTATTTTATAATGAAAAAAAGTAAATATCAAAAATAGAAATAAATTTGAGAAAATTCTGATAAAATCACAGGATGATTATTTTGTTGTATAAAAACCTCTGAAATTATTTCAGAATTTTATTCCTTATTATAATTAAGATATGAATTTTAAGTATTCTGTATTAAATAAATCAGAATAATAGTTAACGTAAATAATAAATTCTGATAAAATCATAAATGCAATATTAAATTAGAGACTACAGAATGTATAATTTCATAATTTTTGGAGCAGTATAAGTATTTTTTCTAGAATTAGCAATTATTGTAAAAATTACAGAAACTGATCTGTTATGATTTGGACTTTGAGATAATTATGTTATGTTTGGTTTTATATAGAAGCCGTCTGTAAAATTTTGAGAATTTATCAAGGACAGAAGCTATTTTTAATCAATTATGGAAAATATTATGAAATTTACAGAAAATAATCTGTTAAGATTTAGATGTTATAAAATTATGAGATATTACTGACTTTTTGGACAAAATTCTATGAATTATTGATGATTTTGGACAGCAGTAGGTATTTTGATAATTTATGTGGAATTTGTACTAATTATGTGTAAATAATTTATGAGAAATTTGGTGATGACATTTTTTTGAGAACCTCCAAAAGATACTTACATATGAGGTTTTGAAAATTTTAAAGAAATTATGTCTAATACTGTGAACTATTTTGTTAGGTTCAAGTTCGAAGACACGGTGAGTTCATAGCTCATTTTCAACCGTTGGTATTCACTAAAGTTTTGGGGGAAAAAGTATACTGTTTGGGTTGATGTATTATTTTTAAAAATAATTTTTTGCTGCTTACTGTCATTTGCGATACAACCATTATTCGAATGAGGAACCGTCCGATAATGTTAGTAGCGCTACTTAGGAGAATATTTGTACCAACCGGATGAGGGTTGCTACTATTTTCCTGCATCTAACCGAATGGGGATTAGGATGTAATATTATTTTTTGTGAATTATTTCGTGACAGTATGATTATGTTGTGAGCAGGTTTGATTGTAATTGATACATTAACACACTACATAGTAAAGATTAGAAAACCTTCAAATGGTGATGAAGCGAAACATCTGTTCATTTCTAATTAATGTTGCAAGTTTAAATTTACTTCTATCACTATTCGTCAAAACCTATAACCTCGTTCTTTAAGCTCACATCTCCAGCACAAGCTGAGATTTACATGATCTAACTATTAACAGAGTGTTAACTTATCTCAAATCCTGTCACTTTACATGTGTATATAAGAGATTCTCATTAAAAAAATGAAAATAAAACGGTGCCGAAATTACAAAATTGTCCTTGTTAAGATGAAAAATAAGAAGGTCTAAATGTAAATGGATAATAAATAGCTTTATTAACCCCTCCCACCTTTTCTCATTTTAAGCAATGCTTCCTATTTCTAGCAACATTTCCACACACCTTTCTTCCTCTTCCTTTCTCACACACTCACTGTGTGTTCAATCTTCATCTCCCCACCACACAAATTCAACACACAATTTCTCTCTCAATTTCTCCTCTTCATAAACAACTTCACATACAACATACAACACACTACCGTAACATCAACCACATCATATATACACACACCGATCAACAGATTCACACTCAAAAAACGAAGATCTGCAACAATAATCAATTAATGGCCAGAGGTAAGATCCAGATTAAGAAGATCGAAAATTCGACGAATCGGCAAGTGACGTATTCGAAGAGGAGGAACGGATTGTTTAAGAAGGCGAGTGAACTCACGGTGTTGTGCGATGCGAAGGTGTCGATTATCATGGTTTCGTGTACTGATAAGCTTCATGAGTACATCAGTCCTTCGATCACGTACGTTTTGGTCTCGTTGAATGTGTTCTGATGCTCAAATCAGTTGATGATTTTATCGTTTTTGTTGATGAATGTTTGGATCAGGATGAAGCAGTTTTTCGATCAGTATCAGAAGGCGTCGGGGATCGATTTGTGGAATTCTCATTATCAGGCAAGTGTTTGATTAATTGCTATGAATATGCAGATCATTTTGGCTGATTTTTATGTCAAAAGTACTAGATTCGTGTTGAAAGTGTTAAGAACACAATAATAGGGTTTCATTAGTTAAAACTATTTTAATTAAGTAATTGGATGTTAATTAGGTTTTGATCGTTTTGATAGTATAAGGTATTCGAGTAATTAACCATAAAATGAGAATCTTATGGTGATATTGCTAAACGAGTGATGTATGAGATGAAGATTGGGGGATGATGATTGCATGGATCATCTCGTGTATGTAGTAGTAGTACTGTTTAGCATGAGGGATAAATCATTGATATCATAATAGATTCATTAATTACTTTATGATTTTGATAAATCATTAATATCATGTGTATAGAATTTTCAAAAGAAGAAAGAATGTTGATAGATTTAATAAGGGTCCTAATATAGAGAAACCCGCCCATATAAATCGACATCCTTCTATACCTCGCGTATGGGTCTATACGTGGCGTATAGGGTCGAATACATTGAAAACGAAGAGAATTCAGGGGGACTGTCAGATAGAAATGTGCGCCCCCTATACGACACATATAGGCTTATACGACGCGTATAGCAAATTTCAACACTAACTACGATTAAAAATTCAGGGGCTGTCAGAGGGGTTATACGTCCCATATAGGAATATATGACCCCCTATACGACACGTACGGGGCTATACGACCCGTATAGAAATTTTAGGGTGTTAATTTAAAATTTGTGGTGTTTATATATCCACACCCTTTAATAATCCCAACTTTCAATACACATTAATTAAGTTTTTGGTTTTACATATATAATTTTTATCAATTAACGGGTCGTGTCCGGGTTTACATGTTAGTTAAACGAGTTTTGTTTGGATTTTACTTGTTTAAACCCTTATAATTAAACAGGTTGACCTAACAACACGATTTTAACCAATGTAATTTGTTTTATTAATTATTACCCACCAACCTGATTAATGTGCTTACAACTTCATGTTACTGATCGTCATTTTGTCAACGTGTTTAACAACATTCACATATATATGTTAAACAATCTTCATTGTTATTTTTCTAAAATTATATAATATACTAGCATAATTGGTTTTTCTGTAGAGATAATCATTCACATATCATCTAATACTATAGGGATCTAAAACCTATGATAATTTCTACCCGATGCAACTATATATCCAGCCCCTAACCTGCCTGATATTTACGTTTTTGTTTATCCATCAAGGTTAAGTTTTTCTACCATCCTTAGCTTAGCTTGTAGTCGGTGGTTTATCTTGCCGGACCACAATTGTATTTACAAGTAACTGTATAGCATTTTGTTATTATATAAAATAACAAATTTAATAACAACCCTAGCTACCTTAGTCCGTTTCTTTCCAAAGAATCACGAAGAACACTTCTAACTTCTAATTTTACAAAAAAATGTCATAACTATTTCTGATATATGACTAACAAAATGTAGGAATCATTCGCATAAAAATAAAGTACTTTCTTTTTATAAATTTTGATTACAATACAAAGTTAATAAAAAAAGTAGATTACATATGTATACAACTATAAAATTAGAAAATACAAAGAAAGAAGTAGAAACCGAAGTAGATGTGGCTGAGGATTCGTATTAAATACGGGTCTCTTTAAACAAATTTTGAGTCTCCCAATAGAATTTGTTTGAAATTTGTTTGTTTCCCAATATAGAAGATGAAACAATGTGTATTGTTAGAAAAGACCCAACACCCGATATACCTTGTAAAGAAAAGAAGATTGCTATAATTTTTTAAAGAACGATGAAAGAACTCAAGTATGAGGATTTTAGTTTGAACTTTGAAGTGTGTGTTTCTATAATGGGAGAATGTTTATTATATTTTTTATATATTCTACTATTACAACATATGCCTTTATATAGGCCATTACATATGAAAGGAGATAAATGTACAGGAGGTAATTAAGCCTATATACAAGGTAATTGATTGATTGAGATTTAAATTATAATTTGGTGATTTAGCTTTGACTTGGAGAGATTTGAGGCATGTAATTGGCATGGAATATTCTATTCCCTTATACGCCCCCGCAAGATGGAGGATCCGTCGGATACACCAATCTTGGACCGATTACGTAAAAATGGGGCTCTCGTCAAAGGTTTAGTAAGCATATCTGCTAGTTGATCCTGTGAGTTGATGTGAAGGACACGTAGTTTTCCAGCTGACACTTGTTCTCGTACAAAGTGGTAGTCAAGTGCCACATGCTTCATGCGAGAATGGTAGACCGGATTTGCACATAGGTATGTAGCGCCTGTATTGTCACAATATAGAGTTGGTGTAACTGTTGATGAGATTCCAAGATCTTGTAATAAATGTTTAGTCCATGTGAGTTCGGCAGATGCATTTGCTAAGGCCTTATATTCTGCTTCAGTGGATGACCGAGAGACCGACTTTTGGCGTGCGGATTTCCACGAGATAATATTTGTCCCTAAGTAGAGAATATAGGCTGTAGTAGACCGACCAGAATCATGTACACCACCCCAATCTGAATCAGAGAAGGCCGAGAGATTAAGAGAGGAGTTGCGATTTAGAAAGAGTCCATGATGAATGGTTCCTTTAAGGTAACGAAGGACACGTTTGAGAGACTGCCAATGTGTTTGGCGTGGGTTATGCATGAATTGAGATAATTTGTTGATCGCAAAGGAGATATCTGGGCGGGTGAAAGATAGATATTGTAAGCTTCCCACGAGTTTCCTGTACGGTGTGGCATCCACCGAAGGAGAAGGATCAGAAGCGGTTATGGTGCGGTAGCACTTAGGGGAGTAGTGACATCTTTTGCACCGTTCATGTGAAATTGTTCCAAAGGTCTTGGATGTAACGGTGTTGAGACAAGAATAGGCCGGTTGGTGTCGGAATAACTTCTACACCGAGGAAGTGATGTAGCATGCCAAGGTCCTTGATGGAGAACTTGGTACCTAAGGCTTGAATTAAGTGATTAAGAAAGTTGGTGTCATTTCCCGTGAGAACAATATCGTCAACATAAACCATAAAATAACACGTGATATTTTGATGTTGGTAGATGAAAAGTGATGCATCGGCTTGGGATTTCCGAAATCCAAAGCGAGTGAGAAATTGAGTGAGCTCATTGTACCAGGCACGGGGAGCTTGTTTTAGCCCGTATAGAGATTTTTTAAGTTTGCATATGTGTTGTGGGTAACGAGGATCCTCGTAGCCTGGTGGTTGAGTCATAAATACGTCTTCATGTAGTGTGCCATGAAGGAAGGCGTTATTAACATCGAGTTGACGCAAAGGCCAATTTTTAGAGAGGGCTATGGAAAGGATTGTTCGAATAGTGATTGGTTTTGTAACCGGACTGAAGGTGTCAAAGTAGTCCTTCCCGTGTTGTTGAAGAAAACCCTTAGCCACTAGACGAGCTTTGTATTTGGCAATGGAGCCATCAGGATTGCGTTTGATTCGAAAGATCCATTTGCAACCAATTGGTTCATGGGAAGTAGTTGGAACTAATTCCCACGTTTGATTGTGTAGGAGAGCGTTAAACTCAGAGTCCATAGCACGTCTCCATTGTGGATCCTTAGATGCTTGCGTATAAGTAGTGGGTTCAATGGTGGGCGGTAAAGGATGGAGGGTGGTGTGGTTTAGAAGGTTGGGATTGTAGTATTTGGGATTTTGTTTTTCTGGTTCGGGATGGACGAGCTTGTTCAGGAGCGGAGTGGAGTGGGTGCGATTGAAGTGTGGGTAGAGGAAGTTGTATCTGTTTCATGGTGAGAAGGTGTAGAGTGATGTTCATTAGGAGTGGAGGGAGTTGGAGATGGGTCAGGTTGGTAGGATGATGAAGGTGAAGGATGGGATGGTGATGTAGTGGGTTGGGGGATTCGGTTGTAGGTGTAGGGCTAGGCGTGGGTTCAGTGGGTGGGTTAGGTGCGGTGGGAGCTGAAGTGGAGTGATTTTGTGGTGTTGGTACTTGAGGGGGAGAAGGGTGATCAGGTGATACCCGATCAGGGGAGGTGGAAATGAGTGTAGGGTGAGGCAAATGTGTAGAATGCTTTAAGGGAGATGAGGTGCAAGGTTTATGAGTTGGAGGTGGAGGCATGAAGGACGCAGCAGTGGGTAAGGGAATTGGGTTTGGTCCATTTATTGTGAATGGGAATATATGATCAATGAACTCTACATGACGAGAGTGATAGAGGCGATGAGTGGTAGGATCATAGCATTTATAGGCGGATTTAGAAGATGAGTACCCAGGAAATGCACTTGGCGGAGCGAGGATGTAGTTTGGAGTTGGCATATGGACGAAGCCATGGGAAACACAAGCAACCGAACGGCTTAAGTTTATTGTAAGCGGGAGGTGTTTTATACAACTTTTCAAATGGTGACAGGTAGTCAAGAATTGGTGTTGGAAGACGATTAATTAGATGGACGGCAAGTTGAAATGCGTGAGACCAAAAGGGTAGGGGAAGATTCGCATGGTGCAAAAGAGATAACCCGGTTTCGACTATGTGTCGATGGCGTCGTTCGGCCACTCCATTTTGCTCCGGAGTATGTGGCGGAGTTGTGAAATGAGAAATTCCATGCTTTTGAAGGAAGGGAAGGAGACCAATGTATTCGCCCCCATTGTCCGAGAAAAGAGACACCAAAGGAGTATGAAAACAATTTTCAACAAGAGCTTTAAATTGTGGAAATAAGATGGAGACGTCCGATTTTCTTTTTATAGGGTATAACCACGTATACTTTGTGTAGAAATCAACAAAAATAACATAGTATTGGAAACTGTCATTTGAGAGTTGTACGGGACCCCAAACATCCGAATAGACCAATTCAAGAGGTTTAGTTGCTCGAAATGAATTTTCACCAAAAGGTTGTTTATGGCTTTTATTAATTTTGCAAGCATCACAATGAAATAAGTCGTTGGACAAGTTATTGTATTCAAAGCCTAACTTATTTAGTAATTTTTTAGGACTTTGATGGATGGATGTCCAAGCTTGTGATGCCATGAAAGGAGAGAACTCGAAGACTTGGTTGCTGAATTGACTTGCATGGGATGGCAAGAGTTTGGTGTCGCATAGTAGACATCGTTAATGTTGACTCCCCGCATGAGTCGCCCCCCGTGCGAAGGTCCTTTACAAAGAAATGAAATGGAAAAAATTCAACAGAAACGTGATTAGTCTTGCAAAGTTTTGCTACGGAGATAAGATGATTACGTAACTTGGGAACAAGGAGAATATTAGTTAATTTAAGTGAACGAGTGGGAGTTGGAATAGAACCGGGACCGGTATGAGTGATAGTGAGAGTATTACCATTTCCTAGAATGATCTCATCAGGACCGCCATATTCGGAGAGATGGTGCACAAAGGCCTGGTCGGGGTGTGCGTGGTCGGATGCACCGCTGTCAAACATTAGAGAAGAGGACGAGGACGCCATGGTAGAGTTGACTGTGGAGTTCGTTGCTGAAGTAGCCAAGGCAAGGTTATTGTTTTGGAGAAACCTTGCAAACTTGCGACAGTCCTTGGTATCATGTCCTGGAATGCTGCAAAACTGACAAAATGAGTTGTTACGGTTTGTGCGATACTTATTGGTCGAGCCATTGTGATTGGCTGTTGTGAGTTGGTGCTGCCCAGAGGCAGTTGGCCGATTGGAAAACCGGGCAGCAGGTCGGTATTGGTTGCGCGGGCCTTGTCTTTGGGCTGTGTTAACAGTAGTAAGAATTGGGGCAGGTTTGGACTCCAAGAGAGATCGCTCATGATCAATGAGTTTTTCATAGAGATCCGAAAAAGTAATAGAAGTTTGTATTGTCTTGAGTGCTGCAGTGATTTCTTTATAGTCTTCACCAAGGTGTGCAAGAATGTGGGCTGTGAGATCATCATCGTCAACAGGTTTTTGAGCCAATGCCAGTTCATCCGCAATGGATTTCATCTCATTGAGATATTCAGCTACGGGTCGGGAGCCTTTGTTGGTGGTGATAGTTTGGTGCGGAGCGAGATGATGCGAGACCGCGAGACGCTAGCATAGCTTTCGGAGAGGCGCTGGAAGAGTGTCGTGCGGTATCGGCTGAGGAAACGAGTGGCTGAATAGTATCGGAGCAGCTTCCGAGCAGCGCTCCGAGTAAAATCTGGTCTTGGCGATACCAGTCACGATATTCAGCATTTGGTTTTCCATCAAGAACTTTCGGTGGTGGGTCGGATAAACCATCAACGAATTGTTCAAGTGCGAGGCCCCGTAGAGTGGATAGGACCTGTTTTCGCCATGAGGGAAGTTGTTGGTGGTTAGTTTGATTGGGAAGTGGGTGTGCGTGGAGAGTTCGATGATGTTGGTTTTGGAGGTTGACATTGTTGCAGGTTTGAAGTGCACTGTGCGAAAGAGAGAATAGGATCAAAAAAAATCTCAGAGGAGAGGATAGGCTCTGATTACCATATAATGGGAGAATGTTTATTATATTTTTTATATATTCTACTATTACAACATATGCCTTTATATAGGCCATTACATATGAAAGGAGATAAATGTACAGGAGGTAATTAAGCCTATATACAAGGTAATTGATTGATTGAGATTTAAATTATAATTTGGGTGATTTAGCTTTGACTTGGGAGAGATTTGAGGCATGTAATTGGCATGGAATATTCTATTCCCTTATAGTTTCAACCAAGACTTACTTTGTCATTTATCGTAAGTCTAAAGTTGAAACATCCTTCTCATTCTTACTCAAAAGATTGAAACAACCTTAAGTTGAAACTTTCAAATTGAAAACAAAGATGAGACACCTAAAGTTGTAACACCTACACTTGAATTAGAAGTTGAATCTACGGATAGCAATGGGGTGGGTTTGGGACGGGTTAGTGTTAATCCCAGCACCATACCCGATTAGAAATGTGTGTCCCATACCCGGCCCAAAACTCGTCAGATGTATCGGGTATTTACCCGTCGGGTTAATCGGGTATACCTATTTATTTCATGAATAATGCCCGCTGGATATACCCATCTGGTATCTTTTCAATATTTCAGCCAATTTCTTTGTCGTCATCTCTTTTTGACTAATTCTATTTGCTAATGTCTCGGTGACTCTCTTCTGATAATAGCTAGGGTTCAAAGAAGAATCAAAAGTCTAATTGTCAAATTATTCGAGTAGGATATTGACTGAAAGAGAGAAATATTAGAATTAAAGAAAACTTGAATATAATATTATATGCTTAAATTAACTAAAATAATATATTTTATTTAAAATAACAAAAGAAAAACAATTTTCTTTTGCGTATTAATCGGGTAAACAAGACGAATAAACAGATATATCATGTAATCTCATGCCCGTCCCAAACCCGCAGAAATTATAGAAAAGAATCCCATACCCGGTCCCATACCTGCTTATCCAGTCCCATACACATCTCAATTGTCTCGGGTTTCAGGGCATGTCCATTGAGTTCGGTTTTGATTGTCATCCCTAGTGAATCAATTGAAGTTATAACAACAATTTGAATTCAAAAAAATAAAAAAACCAAACCATACAATTTTATATATCACACAAAATACCAGAGATAAAAATAAGGCAAATTGGATTTTAATAATCCAAATTATTATCTATTGATCGATAATAATTCATACTATCAATTTGGACGGTAATACTTTCAACTTAAAAAACATAAGATTCCACATTAATAACTTGAAAAAACAAGTATTACTTGGAAATGACAAAAGGATGTAACTAAAAAAAAGAATATAAGATTATATGTGAGGATCAGGTAAGTGTTATATGACCAAAAGGGATTGCAGCAATGTGTTACAACTTCAATATATTAGCAATTAACAAACATTTTAACAGCCATTAGTGGAAATGACACAATGTGTTACAACCTTTAAAATAAATAATGACTTTAAATAATAACTTTTGTAATTATTGAAATTTAAAGACGAAATCTACAACTTTTTATATACGTAAAGAATGAAAACTGAAATTTACTCTTTTCTTAAGCAATTATGTCACCAAATGTGTTCCAAAAACTTAGTGTGACCAGTCTTTTGGCCAGGCAATCAACTTGAACATGGACCGAAGTTGAACTAGTTCTAGCCGGGGTTTCTAGCAACTAGGATGGTGCATAACTAGGTCCGGCCCGGGACTAGTCTCGGCTGGGATGAATCTGCTCTCTAAAAAACTAGAGAATGTCTATGCTTTTAGAAGTATTCATAGGCTTAGACCTTTACCGTACAATATATACGTATGATTATTTAGTTGCTATGTAGTGGTGGTGATGAATCAAGTGTGTTTGACTTGTAACTCAACCTGTTATATACATTTACCCCTCTAGTACAAGTTATCTAAATCTGCAACTAACATCATTGATACAAAGTTATTAAAGATTTTGAAATGTAAACAGAAAATGCAAGATGAACTGAGACAGCAGAAAGAGTGAACAAAAATCTTAGGAAGCAAATTAGGTACCATTAACTTAAACTTTACTTTCTCAAGTTTAATTATGCTATTTTTTTCTATTTTTTTTTTCTTAATTTAAGTTGATTTTTTATACATATAATATATTGAAGATTAAAAAAAAGTTTTGGGGTTCTTTTCTTGGTCGGTTATGTTCAGGCAAAGATTGGGTGATTGCTTGGAAGATTTAAGTTTTGAAGATTTGCTTGCACTTGAAAAGGATTCACAGGAGGCTGTTTATGTTATTCGCGAGCGCAAGGTAGTTTTATTTGTTTCGATGAATATTCAGGGTTGAATTGCTAACTATGGTTTTATAAAATTCGATAAAATTGCTAACCAAACGCTGAGGTTAATTGTTGGGTTTTTATAAAAACTGAAAATTTTTAGTTTTGTGAAGAAGTTTTGGAAATAATGAAGATGGTTCATAAATGTTATGCTAAGCCAATCAGGTTGGGAGATTTGGCAGGATCAAACTGGTCAAACAATTCTTTTTTGCAATTGAACAAGGTTTTAATAAAAAAAACCCAGAAAACCGTTGGTTTGTGTTAAATTCTTTAAAATAATAACATAAATGTTATACATATGCATAACTGCATCTTCCTAAGAATAAAGAAAAAAACAGCAAAGGTAGACAGTCTCTTTCAATTTCTGAATTGTGAACAAAACCATCAAAACCGTAACCAGAGACCAAACAGTATAAACCTCAAATCACCTAACGGCCTATTTGCTTCAGTTGAAATTGTACATGTTTGGTTCCAATGCTTTAGTAACGCCTAACAGAAATCTCGTATGCCTTTAAAACGTTTGATAATTCTCTTGTTCATTGAAACAATCTGCTATGATTAGAACTTTGAAGATGTAAAACTCATGATCTTATGTCTATAAAACAATGCAGCTCAAAGTTATTGGTAATAAAGTGGAGACTTCAAAGAAGAAGGTATTTTCTTTCATATAAAGTTTCTGAAATTTTGTAAGACAAGTAGAAAATAAATATAAAGTTATTTCCTGTTTTTGTCTTTCAGGTTAGGAGTGCCCAAGATGTATACAAAAAACTCATGCACGAATTTGTAAGTATTATTAACTTGGTCTTTACCATTCACTTCATGAAAATCAAATTCCAGATTAAACTCTATTAATAATTAACATTTGTTATTAACAAGATAAATCACTTAATGTGGTTTTTAAATGATGTCATAATATAAAATGTTATGTCCTAAAATAGTCATCACTCTAAATTAAAATTTAAGACATCTTTTATAATGGGAAAAGTTACGTACCCACACCGGCATCTTCGCACATTTGAGCATCACTTACATAGATACTGAGAGATTTAGGGGTGGCAAGTCATTTTCTCTATAAGAAATTACAAAATTATTGTGGACTTTAATATATAAAAAGATTGGTTCAATAAGATAATATATTACTCAATGCCCTAAGATAATGAAAATGTTCACCCTCGTATTGCACTCTTTTAATAGTTTTGCTATGACTGAGATTTTATTAGTTATGTATGTTACAAATTTTAAACATTCCTTAACATATAAAATTGCAGGACATACGAGGAGAGGATCCACAATACGGGATGATAGAAAACGGAATAGAATATGAAAATGTGTATGGATACCCGCAAATGGCTGCACCACATATTCTGACTCTGCGGTTGCAGCCGGACCATCCCAACAATCTTCATGGTGTGGTCACCACCGGTGGAACCACCGCATCTGATCTCACCACATATGGTTTGCTTGGTTAGCTACTAATTAATTAAATAATTACTTTTGAATTTAAAGACAATTCAATATATTGTGCTTGTTTATAAGGTTTTGCCTTGTTACGTCGACTTATGATTATGATTGTCATTTTGTGTGGTTCCCGTTTTATGATTTCAACTTTTGAAGTGCTAGTTGTAATTTACATCTTCATGTATATGGTGTTTGTTTTATTAATATATACTAACTATATCTTCACTGCGAGTTGCAGCGGGGATTTGTTTTGTTATCAAGTCACATGTTGTGGTGATACATTATTACATGTGGTTTAACAAAAGAGCAGCGATGACACCATTGTTATGCAATACCATATTACAAAATAAAACGTTGTTACGCAACAAACCTACTGCATAAATTCTTATCCTATATTTTCATAATTTCGTCAACCTGGGACTCTATGTATCGCTATTGAGATCCAAGAAATAATAATAGAACTAACAAAAATTAAAGCTGAACAATTACTACTAAATTAAATGACTTTTTAGTTTCATAAAGCGAAATTTAAATGGTCAAAAAAGTTTCCAATTTCTAGCATTCAACTACACTAAGCCCCAGATCAGAACAACATTCCTTTAGTTATCATAAATAAGACAAAGAAATTTAGTGTACAATTAGGAAGAGATCATTAGGGTAAAATTAAGAAGAGATCGGTGAACACAGACTGTAACCCATGCGGAGATGACATCAGAATCAATGACATCGATGACCTGTGAACTCGTGCCAAATTTTTTAAGTTGCATTCCTCCTCAACGATTCGATGCACCAACAGATACCTAGATGAACCTAAAGACCAACAAAGAACGTAAATGAGAATAAATAACATGATTTTATACACATTTGTAATATAATACACGAATTAACAAACATGTCTATAATGGCCTAATGGGCGAGTCAATAAAATACATATGTAATCTTATAGGGAATCAGCTAATCACGAATATGATTTTGAATTGAACGGAGAAGAAATCCAGCACACACTTTAATTGGGGACTAAACAAAACATATTTGTGCTATCAATAGGCGATATAGATGCATCGCTTATCGTTCAAAACGATTTTAGTTTATGTGAAGATCATGCATTCCTGACTCAATCTTATGATAAGCAAGTCCTCATAAACAACATAAGTCTGAATCACACCTTGTACGATTATATTCGGAACCAGGTGTACATTAATTTAAATAAACTTAATTTTTAATGATACAAAAACTTACACATTTCTAATAAAGCACTAGCACACCATATTTTGGCACATTTTAGCTATTCACATTAACTAGCCATATTAAGGTAAAACACAACAACAAACTATCAAAATGCTCACTTAGACAAAACTTAAAAAGTGGGCTGATCAACACATTTATTCTAAAGATGGTCGTCTATTTTGGTGTAAATAGTTTTGGAAACTCTACGTACGTACTAACCTTGTCAAAGTAAGCATTCAAATGCTTATTCATTGCCCAAAAATGACGTAACCTGTAATAGTCAACCCCAATCAATTAGCATGTGTTCTTTGTAGAAATGTATGTTTTTTATATTAAAAGATAGTAATTTTAACGATACTCTCGTTAGTCATGGGAAATATTCTAGTACAATACCGTTTACAAAACGAATAGAAAAATAAATATAAACAATATTTATATACCAAACTTGATTCGAACATCCGTCTTTAGTATGTACTCCAACAGTCTTCATATAACATTCTTGACACAAGTCTTCATCACGTTCGAATCTTCAACTATACTCCTTGACAGCAACAATTAACAAACAAGAGATTAACGGTTGTGGCTGAGGATCGTGTTAGACACGGGTCCCTTAAAACAGATTTCGCGTCCCTACTCAAGACAACGCGTCTGCTTCCCAGGGTACAACAGCCAAAGCAGTATGTACTGCCGGAGAGTGCCTCGGCCTAAGAGATCACCGGTAAAGTATATGTGTTATGAAGTATATGGAACAAGATTAAAGATGATTACGTAGGATGAACAATTTAGAGAGTACCCTCTCTAAATTTCTATAAGACTTGTTGACATTCAAGAAATTAAATTTCTTCTTTTTTTCTTTTCATCATCATGAGTTTGTTTATATACTCATGCTAATAAGTTCATATTAATGCGAGCTTTATGATTTAAAATCAAAACTCCCATTTGATTTATGTAATGTTTTATGAGATCAAATTAAAACTCTCATTTTATTCATGACATGTTTAATACCAATTTTAATAAAAATTATGATTCATAATAAATATTCATAATATTTATTAAAATACTTGATCAACATAAAACATTCATTTAATCAATATATGTCTTTATTAGTATTAAATAAATTACAACAATTTCCTACTATAGTCACCCAAGTTTTATTTTCTTCATTCCGTACACTCAACTTCGAGCATCGATATCAATTCATCTTAGCTTCAGTTTGGACACGGTATAGTTCGTTGCAAAACGAGAACTTAAACCAATAAAAGAATAACTATTTATATAACAAATATAAATATAATTATTTTGTGTCCAAAATTCCAACAATCCCCCACATGAATGGAGATCGATCAAAACACACAAAATTCCCAATGAAAACTCGACAGTTGAGTCTTGCAGGATAGGTAGGTGTTTCCATTGAACCTTCCTTTGTGAAGTATACTTAGCTTACTGGTGGTGTGTAGACGCGATGTCTTTGAACATACCCCATTTGTATAGACAACAATATACATTCACACAAGACTCTCCCTAGTCGGGCACATCCCCTCATTTTCGTGTCTGTTATGGTCATGGATCACTATCCTGGTTCTGCGAGAGCTCTAGGATTTGCGCCACCCCACAAATCCATTTAAAGCGACCCCACTTCTCTCTAACATAGGTGATTCCATGAATCATTAAAAGCATTATGGTTATATTGATTCCACAATCATTTAACATGAATATGCTTAACCTTCCCTTGGTCACTGGTTCGGGGTACTCCCCCAGAGTGAATGGACTAGGAAGTTCGTCACTCCCTTTTAGTTTTAGGGTATTCCCCTATAGTGACTCCGTTGGTCATATGATTAAGTTGTCCTATTGAACCCAGATCTTAGGATCTCTAGTTAACTAGGTTAGGTTTCCCTCATATTCCCCTTTCCCTACGGGCTTTAGTCCAATTCCTCTCTATCTCGTCTCGTTTCAACCCGCAGGTTGTTGGATCCAAATTATTATCTATCACTTTGTCAAGTCGATATAGATAACTTCATCGAGATAGGTTTTCATGATGTGTTCTTAACTCGTAAGTTAATAATGGCTATTGTGAAACTTTTTTTTTTGTATTTGAAGAATACAATTCTTATTTCAAAATAAACACCTCTTATTTATGCCTTTGGTAGAAGACATCTATCAAGATTCTAAATTTATCCAATTAGAATCCGAGTCTATCATAGACTCCTCATTATCTTGTATACTACCCTGATTATGATTTTGCAATATCTTTGGATTGCCAAAATCCATATTGCTAACATTTCTTTTCAAATGCAAGACACCCCCACATTTAATGTTATTAGATAACATCCATATGGGGTAATGAAAAGTTATCCTTTCTCTAATATGTTTGAGAAAACTTCTCTCCCCCACATTTCTTGCAATTTGATTTCGAATGAGGTTTGCTATCAGACAATCTAAAACTGAGTCCTCCTCTTTAGACTTTATAAACTAGATAACATTATCTAGTTAGTTAAGTTTTCCATAGGGTTATCAACCTCCTTGAACCGAATGATACCTCTCTTCAACCTATACTAATTGACCTCCTTAGAGCATCATATTTGATAAGTACTAGTCTAGCATGCTTTAGACTACAGTACTCTAGCATGTGAACAGAAGATGCATCATTCTGATCCCTCACAGCTTTAAGGAATAACACATTATTCCTTGTCCATATCCATATCTTATTTTAGAAAAATCATAAAACTTATTAATCATTTCGGTTTAGGAACATAACTCGTTTTCCTTTATTCCTCTAATCTAGAGGCAAGTCACCAGACATGACGCTAGACCCGATAGCCGCTTCAGCACCAACTCACAGTAGCCAGTTGGTGGCAAAGTTTGGACCTCGCCATTACCAATAATAGTTCAGCAACGTCAAAGGCAAGCTGTACCAAACTCTAGCGTACACACACTCTGTTTGCGTTAAGACCAATCTTGGTAGCATCTTTCGAAACTACTCAGCCAACTTTCAAGCATAAATACGAGTGTGCGGAGTGCAAAGGGCATTCTTCTTTCTCTTATATGACTTATAAAGACTTAGAATAAGTCTTGGATTCAATTCACTTGCTGACTCACTTTAGTCATCGCATTTAAACTCTGTTGTCTACATCATAATTTTGTCTGGAGTTATTGACAACATGAAACTTCTGTTGGTGTATCCTTTAGCTATGTATAACTAGATCTTTCCCAAACGAAAGAAAAATCCTCCCACTAGCTCCCCACATTAAGATCTTATATGTAGCAAAAGTCATAGAAATCTTTCAAATAGAAATTTATCCATCATATGCTGCTATGCAGGTATTTTCCACACTTGTGAAGTTTATGCATATGGCAATTTATATATAATCCACTGACATTTCATCTCAATATCACTTGCATATTTTCATCTAATGACATTTGTCTCAAGCTTTGACACTTCAACAATTCAACACTCTCAAGTTGTTTTCCTATGCAAATCTCTTATTGCACTATCCGTTTAAAGTTATATATTTTCTAAACGTTATATAATTGACGTTTAAAATTATTTCCCACAAAATCTTTTGAACGTTTTAATAGAAATTGTTTTATTTCGTTGTAAATATTCCATGTGTTATCTTAAGATATTGAACACAAATAATATTACAATCGAAACTAAAACGTAAAGTGTAAAACACTTTTTAATTAATAATTTAAACGGATAAAAATTACAATATAACATCAAATCTCAAAGTGTTTATTATCTATAACACTTTCATCATTAGCAATGATATCGATTTTATGGCATGTATTGAGGTACTCCCTCAAATGTATTTCATGCACTCATACGATCAAGTTTCTCATTTCATCTTGAAACTCTAAATTTAAATAGCAAACCGACCAAAAAACAATAACGTTTTGTATACACTATCTTATTCATAAATAGTTGTATTTGAATAATTATTTATATTCACAACCCTCGAGTTGTTTTTTTTTTTTTTCGAATAATCTCATCGAGACTATTATGTGGTTGGAGACATGCTCTTCTCCCATAAGTAGTTAACCATTTTAGATTGCAAAACACATGTTTTATTCATTCAAAACATTTTATGCTTTGCAACTATTTTAAAAATATATCGTATTTATTTTACGTCTTGTTCACAATAGTCAAATCCATAAACTCCAAAAATGGTTTTTATAATATAGACTATCTAACACGCTCGTTAGATGACAAACAATTGCAAACAATTTTTTTTAACACTTTTCTGTTATAAAATAAGATGTTTCTAGTACATTCATTAGAGAATAAATGATTATAAAAACGTTTTAAACACACTTTGATTTATACACATAAACCGTTTTTGACAAATGATTACAACAATCATTTTAAATATTACGGTTCTTACTAAATAAACCGTTTTCTAACACGCTCGTTAGAGAATAAATGAACACAAATAACCTTTTAAGTTTATCGGTTAAAATAACCACTTCTAACCCGCACGTTAGAAATAAACGAAAACAAAGATCGCTTTAAAAGCTTTCCGATTTATATAAAATAAATCCAGTTCTAGCTTACTCGCTAGAAATAAATGATTACATAAATCATTTTAAAGCTTTTCGATATATAAAATATAAACCGGTTCTAACACGCTTGTTAGAAATAAACAATCATAAAAATTGTTTTTAAGCTTATTGTTTCATATACAATGAACCCGCTTCTAATACGCTCGTTAGCTCTAAACGATTAAACATCGTTTGTAAGCTTCTCGGCTCATATAAAATTTACTATTTCTCTATTTATTGCATAACATTAGTTTTAATTTCTTTCTAAAACAAAAGTTGGTTTTGCTTAAATCATTGTAGTAATAAATAGTTTAAAACTATAAACCATAATTTTCTAATGACTTTAAGAAACTTAAACCATCTCTAACACACATGTTAGATTGTAAAACATTTACAAAAATGTTTTAGCACATGATAGAATCAAAGTATTCGTTTGGTAACACGGTATTTTGGATATTAGATGTACTCCAATCTTTATTAAAATCCAAACACGACGTTATACTACGTTATTTCCCAAAACGAAATTATTTGATTTTAACCAAAATCTTAAATAATATTTTATTTAACATTTCGTGAACCTAAAAAACCATAATAATAAGGTTTTAAAAATTCCATCATGAAATCTGTTTTAAGATTGTAGGAATAGGTTCACTTTTATATTAAAAGATAGTAATTTTAACGATACTCTCGTTAGTCATGGGAAATATTCTAGTAAAATACCGTTTACAAAACGAATAAAAAAATAAATATAAACAATATTTATTACCAAACTTGATTCGAACATCCTCTATAGTATGTACTCCAACAGTCTTCATATAACATTCTTGACACAAGTCTTCATCACGTTCGAATCTTCAACTATACTCCTTGACAGCAACATTAACAAACAAGAGATTAACGGTTGTGGCTGAGGATCGTGTTAGACACGGGTCCCTTAAAACAGATTTCGCGTCTCTACTCAAGACAACGCGTCTGCTTCCCAGGGTACAACAGCCAAAGCATATGTACTGCCGAGAGTGCCTCGGCCTAAGAGATCACCGGGTAAAGTATATGTGTTTATGAAGTTATATGGAACAAGATAAAGATGATTACGTAGGATGAACAATTTAGAGAGTACCCCTCTCTAAATTTCTATAAGACTTGTTGACATTCAAGAAATTAAATTTCTTCTTTTTTTCTTTTCATCATCATGAGTTTGTTTATATACTCATGCTAATAAGTTCATATTAATGCGAGCTTTATGATTTAAAATCAAAACTCCATTTGATTTATGTAATGTTTTATGAGATCAAATTAAAACTCTCATTTTATTCATGACATGTTTAATATCAATTTTAATAAAATTATGATTCATAATAAATATTCATAATATTTATTAAATACTTGATCACATAAAACATTCATTAAATCAATATATGTCTTTATTAGTATTAAATAAATTACAACAATTTCCTACTATAGTCACCCAGTTTTATTTTCTTCATTCCGTACACTCAACTTCGAGCATCGATATCAATTCATCTTAGCTTCAGTTGGACACGGTATAGTTCGTTGCAAAACGAGAACTTAAACCAATAAAAGAATAACTATTTATATAACACATAAAATAATTATTTTTTTGTTCAAAATCCAATATCCTTGAGCACAATATATATGTGTAATTAAGTAACCCAATAAGTCAGTAACTAGTTTCTATCACCTACATGCCTAAATCAACTTTGAATGTTGGAATACCTAATGGTTTATTTGAGCTTCATTTCCTTGTTTTTTGAACTAATTCGTTTGTTTCAAAATTCGACCAAAATGAAATTGATCACTGTCCATATGAAATTAGAAGTATAAACCACTGATGAAAGTATACGTAATTCCTTGTTTTTTGAATATTAGTTAATCAAGTTATCAAAACATCTTTTTCTTTAGCATATTCCTTTTATGAAAGGAAAGTAATTTAAACTAGAGTAAATTATCATTTGCATTCCTAACATTTGTTTATTTTAACTACTTGTATCATTGTGTTTTAAAATTATCATCTGTTCCTAATATTTCTTTCTTTTTTTTTTTCATTTGAGTCTTTGGTGTTTATTTTTAGTCTTGATTTGAGTCCAGATTACTAATATCGTTAGTTTTTCTGTTAAATTATTATTAAAAATACTAAACCATCTCTAAACATTACATAAAAACAAAAAATATATATTTTGTGGTACCCATCTACCAACATCATCTTACTCACCTGGGTCACCACCATCGCTCTATACTCCCTCCCTCCCTCCCTCCCTCCCCCTTCTCCCCCCCCCTTCTCTCAATCACCACCACCACAACCCCCATCACCGTCATGGCAGCCACCCATCACCACCTCGTTGGGTATTCTACCTTGGAAGAATTGAAGATTTCAATGTTATTAAAATTGAAGACTAAAGCACAAAATCAATAAAAATATTAGTCTAGGGTTTATTTTGTAATTATTGTAATCTCTAGATTAGTATATATTGTAACCTATGTCATCTTTATTTGGGTGACTAATTCACCACATGTTAGGGTGAATTAGGGTTTCTCACCAACAACAATATCATCATCTATCATGAATGATGAATTCAACATTATATCATCATTCTTTTGAATGATGATTTCAACAATATACAATAACATCAAGCATTCATCATCATGTATGTGTTCTTCACGTTCATCATCATCATGATTTATATATTTTAGCAACTATTCATTGTTTTCTTGTTATCATCAACATGATCCTAAGATCCAAGCTCAGGTTCACGTTCAAATCTTGAACACACAGTTGGTATCAGAGCCGGAGTTGTGGATTCATATTGATTTGATGAATTTTATGATCATGGATGCTAAAATTATTGAAGATCTGAAGAAAGCCATTCAATAATCAATCAATATTCATTGTTTGCAACTGTCTCAAGTATCAAACAAACTAGGGTTTGCGGCTGCCGAAGTGGGCTGCAAAAGGGCTACCATAGGCAGCTTTCGTACAAATCAATCAATCACAAATCATGTCTCTCAACATGAAAACCCTAACACAGGCCTACGCCAAAACCGCTGCCGTAATCGAGAAGACCGTACAGAACGTCACCGGACCCAAGCCTCTTCAGGACTACGAGCTTCTCGACCAGATCGGCTGGTGCAGAGCAGAAGAAGAAAGACTAGAAGAAGGATTAAGGATGGGGGATCAAGAAGAAAGCACAAGAGATCGAGAGCCAAGGTCCCGTGGGACTACCCAGGAAGAACCCTCACGTGTTCAAGCCCGCCTTCTCCATCCCACCAAAGCTCCGATCCTCGTCGACCTTTCCAGCACTTGGGAAAAAGCGTCTCGATGGGAATAACGCCCCTTTGCAACCTTTACATCTTTGCAAAGGCTTCACATCAGACCACTCCTACACAAATACGGGATGATTATCACAGGATGTTCATGGATACAAAGCTTAACAAGATGCAGCACTCTGTTGCCACTCTCCAGAAGCTTTGTAAGAGTGCCTCAGGAGCAAGAAAGAGCAGAAAGCGGATTTGTGATTGTGTTCATGGGTTATGGGCTCAGATTAGTGGATTGGGTTGTGGAACAACAACAACGGACTGAGACTGGGCTTGGAAATAAACAATTTGAGTTTGGTGCTTGGGCTATCAACAAAAACAAAACAAAAAAAAAAAAAAAAAAAAAAAAAAAAACAAGTTCTCTAGTTTGTGTATGTGACTCGAGTTACAAAAAGAAATTAGTTGTACCAAAGTTTTGAAGACCTCGCTTCCGCATCAACAACAAATTATTCGCTTTGAACAACTATTCAACAAAAACAAGATCAAGTTTCATTTCACATGGAATCTACAATTAGGGGAGTATTGTTGGGTATTCTACCTTGGAAGAAATTGAAGATTTCAAGTTATTAAAATTGAAGACTTGAAGCACAAAATCAATAAAAATATTAGTCTAGGGTTTATTTGTAATTATTGTAATCTCTAGATTAGTATATATTGTAACCTATGTCATCTTTACTTGGGTGACTAATTCACCACATGTTAGGGTGAATTAGGGTTTCTCACCACAACAATAAATCATCATCTATCATGAATGATGATTCAACATTATATCATCATTCTTTTGAATGATGATTTCAACATATATCAATAACATCAAGCATTCATCATCATTATGTGTTCTTCACGTTCATCATCATCATGATTTATATATTTTAGCAACTATTCATTGTTTTCTTGTTATCATCAACATGAATCCTAAGATCCAGCTCAGGTTCACGTTCAAATCTTGAACACACAGTTGGTACCCTCTTTATCTCATCCACAGTATCAGTATCTTTCTTTCGTGTTTTTTCTGCGAATCATTAGTCTTTGGCTTCCGCAGATGATCTACGGACTTGGCAGTTTTTGCTTTCCGCAGATGTTCTACGGATCTACTTCCTCAGTCTGTCTTTCGAGGATTCTTGTTTGAATTCTTCTTACCTTTATCAGATGACAAAGGTGATTTTGTGCTTGATCCGCAGCTGTCGATCTTGGGAAGATGCAGTTCTTGTAATCTTCATTAAGTTCAGCAATCCTCTTGCAAATGTCTTCAGCATGTTCCGTTGCTTTGGCGGATATGCAGCTTTGATTCTTCAAGGACTCGTGGAAGACAGGTTCAACTGGACATTCTTACCAATGTTCAGTTGAACATTATCATGTTCATCAGAATCATCCAGGTCATCATAGTTATCAAATCTGATTCATTATGTTTAATTGACTCTGATTCAGTTGATTCAGTTTCACATCTCAGCTTTATTGTTGTTTATTTGACTATCTTTTATGTCAATGTTGGTGCTTTGCACAAAATGATTTGACAAGTTGTTAGTCATTGTTTCAGGTAAAGGTGTGTAGTTATTATTAATAGGTGGTGCCACTGCATTATAGCCCAACCCTGACCTGTTCTTTGATTCAATATGAGAATTGAGTAACTTCTCATATTGCTGAGATGATAATTGAAACTTCTGAAGTTTCACTTCAGTAGATGCATGATCAGCCATGGATTTTGGTTAAGGAAGTGGTCAGATGCTCAACTTGGGCTTTTAGGCTGTAGTTTTCAGAAACATTTTTTCCAAATCTTTTTGTAAAGAGTTTATTTGATTTGATATAGTTTCTGTTCTCTTAAGTGTGGATTCATTTAAAACATAGTTTCTTTTACTTTATCAGCCAGTTGTTGAGCATGGACTCTATATCTTTCAACTTCCTCAACACAAGTTGATGAACATAACCCTCTTTTACCTCTTTGGCCATTGGGGGAACTTTGTTTTCCATATGTGCCATCAGTGCTTGATTCTCCTCTATCACTTCCTTCTCATACAAACTCCAGTCACAAGTTCCATCCTGAAGTATGATCAGCCCTGTCTCCTTAGAGTTACTTGGTCCTGCTGATGTATTTGTGGCTGGTGGGGATGTGAGCTGAGGTTGTCTATGCAGAGATCTTTGAGAGGTTGGCTGCTGATTTTGATAGTGTTGTTGCTGATGATGTTGTTGTTGCTGCTGCTGATGCTGTGGAGTTGATTGTTGATTGCATTCTCTAGAAAAATGGCCATAGAGATTGCACTTGTAGCATCTGACCTTAGACTTATCAACTCCAATCTTCGATGTTTTGCTAGCTGCTGCCAGATTTTTGTTTCTTCGAAGATATTGCTTGGCTCTATAGGCAATCATATCCATCTGCCATTGCAGATCCATCTCTTCTACAACATCAGGAGGGAGTTCCTCCAAATCTTGTTGGCAGATGTTTGCTGCTGTAAAGGAACTTCCAAGATAAGCTTGAAAGCTAGAACTAAAAGCTGCAAAGGCTGCTTTTTGTTCTTCAGAATCCAATATCACAGTTATTGGTTTTGAGTTTGCTGTTGCTGATGTTTCTCTTTTCTCTGAAGATTTAGCCTTTTCTTTTTGAGTTTTGCTTTGAGATGACTTCTTAGTGGGTTTAGAAGCATAGAAGCTTACTTCTTCTTCATTGTCACTCAGAGCACAAGAGTTATCATCTTCAGTATTAGATATAAATGCACTACCAGCATTCTTTGTTTCCTTGAAGTGATAAGGTGAGACATGAGTTCTCACACTCTTGTTTCTTGATTGTTCATCAAGTTCAAGTGCTTCAACCTTGGCAACTAGTGTATCTAGACCAGTTGTCTTCAGATCTATGGTGTTTTTGAACATGGAGACTGTTTGCTTCCAACTTTCAGGCAAAGTATGGAGCATCTTCTTGTTCAGTTCCTCAGTTGTGTATTTTAACTCCAAGATGTTCATCTCAGTGACGAGTTGCATGAATCTATGGAGTTGCTGAGGAATTGATTCACCCTCAATATGATGAAAAGTTTCATACTGTGATCTAAGGGTGTCTTTCCTTATGCTTCTGATTTCATCACTCCCTTCACAGAGAGTGTGAAGTATCTTCCATAGGGAATTTGCTGTTTTATAGTTCTCGCACCTGATCAAGATTTCTTCAGGTAAAGCCATACTAAGCAAGCTGTATGCTTTAATATCGACTTTAACCTTCTTGACATCATCAGGTGGCAAGTCCTTAGTGCTGATTGGTTGGTTTTTGTCATTATAATCCGGCCCAAGAGTGGGTGGAATATAAGGACCTTGTGTGATGGACTCCCATAAGTCAGAATCAGTGTAGTTCACATGATTCTGAACTTGATCTTCCAGGATTTAAAATCAGCTTTTGTTTCCAACTTTGGTGGTTGATAAGATCCTCCTCCAAAAGTACTCATGTTTAAAGTGTATCAAATAATGTTGATGTTGATGCGACGGCGATTAGGTTGCACAATGGTGTAACTTGACAGCCGTAATAATGATTGATTATGTTCACCGAGATGTGAAACCTAGGACTCATACTTATAGATGATTTGAGTCGGTTAAGGAAACACCGGATCTCTCGGGATTTGTTGTTGATCTTGTTGACTTGTTTGACTTCTTGGAATTGATAATCACACAAGTATAATGGTCTTCCGCAGGAGTCTTGCCTTCCGCAGATCTTCTGTTCTTCCGTAGGAGATTTGCTTTTCCGTAGATATTCCTCCTTCCGTAGGAGTCTTCACTTCATGGAATTTGATCATCCGTAGAACTTATACTTGGTCATTTGGTCTTGTATGAAACATATCTACGGATTAACAAAATTGTTCATCCGTAGATGTTTCCTACACTTAGTCAGTTTTATCAAATCCATCCCAAGAATATTGTTTCTCCTGTCAAAGCACAAATCAACACACATACATATATGGGGTTAACCTATAGATTCAAATCACATATATATATATATTTTGACTGTTACAAATGTTAATTACAAGACTTGATTTTCAAGTACTAAGCCTATACAAAATTGATCTAGTTCTAGACAATCTAGACCTAACAACCTCCATAGCCCACATCATTACCACCATAGCTCTTATCATAATCATGACAACCACCCATCACCACCACCACAACCTTCATCACTACCCCCTTGATAGTCACCCATCACCACCTCTATAACCACCATCACAACAACCATAGCCACCTACCACCACACCACCACCACCAAAACTCTCATTTCCTCTCTCTCTCTCACACACACACATACACACACCCACCCTATCTCTCTCTCCCCTCTCTCTCTCTCTCTCTCTCTCTCCCCTCTCTCTCTCTCTATATATATATATATATATATATATATATATATATATATATATCTTTCTCTTTATCTCACACACTCTTTCTATCACATCCACTCATCACCACACTACAGCCCCATCACCATTATAACCACCCATCACCACCGCAATAGCCCCCATCACCACCATCACAATAACCCATCACCACTACCAAAGCCCCCATCACCACCACCACAGCCGCCCATCACTACCTTATTTGCGATTTTAGTCAAAATCCTTGGCCACCATCGTGTTTCACACTTCCACCACCATATATGCTTCTCTAGATCTGTGATTTCATATTAGTGGCGGTTGTGGACGACCGATCTCCCTCTATCTCTCTGTCTCTCTCACACACACACATGAAGAGAGAGGAAAGATTGGGGTGAGGGTTGGTGTTGCAGTCGTGGCGGTGGTGGTTGCGGTCGTCGTGGTGGTTACAGTGACGGTGGTGGTTGTGGTGACGGACTTACAGAAACATCGAGAGGGAGAGAGAGAGAGAGAGAGAAGAGATAGAGAGAAAGGGAGAGGGAGAGAGATAGAAAGACAGAGTGTGTGTGTGTATGAGAAATTGAGAAGAGATCCTTGGTGGGGTGGGGATGAGATTTGTTTATTCAATAAACTAGTATGTATTCATCCACGCGCGTTGCGCGTCTGATAAATCGTGCTCAGAAAAAACTCAGTTGTGGTTGCTAACCCTGAAAGGTAGCCATGCCAAAACAACCGATATCATCAGTTGTCATCACAGCCCGACACAGGACAACATGTAATAATGCTCAACCAAAGGATGCATCAGGTTAGATGACCTCGAATAAGTGTTGATGAGCCAAGGTCATCATCAATAACATCTTTCCCAACAACGTGCAAATATCTAATCATCAAAAATGTAAGATCAATATCATGCTAAAAGTCTCAGATGAGCAATATCCATCATCATCGACATAACGAACCATCAAACAATGAAGCCTCAGATGAGGAAAAAGCAGGTGCATCGGGTAACACCGTTCATTCAGGTGCGAACATCAGAGCACTTACCGACATGAAAACGGCCGCCTGCTCTACGTCAACCGCAAATGGGAGGTCGAGCGGCGGCTGTCCCCATGGAAGCCGAAGCCTCCGACATTTGGCTTAATGGCCGCAAGAGACCATACCCTGAGCAGATGTCGATTCCGGGGAACATCGAACGATTTGAACTACAACAGGCACCAAGTCGGCCGGCCACGTGTAAGACAAAATAGATAGGTACAACTAGTGAACCCACTGCCTTAATCTAGCCGGAAAGAGGTGGTCGGACCACCGCCATCTACACCACCGCCGTCAACAATGGCAACATCAACAGTACAGCTATCAAGACCACAACCACAGAGAACCATTCCCCGAGGTTTCACCCGGTTAACGTGCGACGGTGGTGGTAGTGGTGGTGATGACGCCGCCAGTGACGGTGACGACGCGGCGGTGGCACTCCTACCACAGAGAACCATTTCCCGAGGTTTGGCCCCCCAAAATCGAAGCCCCCGTAAGGCCTTGGTAGGACAGAAAATGTCGCAGGGATCAGCGGGAGGCATGTGCCAGTTAGACGGCGGTCATCGGCGGGAGTCACGCGCAGGCCGTCAGCTGGAGGCGGCGGCGCAGTTGGCATAGCTCTGCCCCTCTTTTGGCAAAAGTGACCTATATAGAGCCAGACAGGGGCACAAACGAAAAAAAAATTCTGTGGCCAAATCGAAAACTGTATAAAAAAACTATTCATCGCTGTGTATCTTTCATAATAGGTAAATAAGGTAATTTTATCATTTTATAAAAATTTAATAGAAAAACTAACGCAAACTGTGTTTTGAACTCAAATGAAGACAAAAGAAAACATTAAGGGGCATATGATAATTTTCAAACAACAGGGATGTAAAAATGAACACATCTAATTATTGAGGATATGGATGGATATGGACATTGCAAGTAGTAAAAATGAACAACAGGGAAAACAACATGGTAATTTTCAAACATTAATGTACGTTAGAGATGTAAATAGTAATTTACTATTTAAAATAATGTCTAATTATTGAGGATATGGATGGATATGGACATTGCATACCCTTTGCTCAAATTCTAGTAACATCCTAGCGGGCGTGGGATCTTGCTAGATGGAGTTAGTGTTCATGTTTAACTTGACGTGCATGAACCCAAAATTTTGTATGAACATGTCATGAATTTTGAAAATATGTTTGACACATGAACTTGTACATTACACTCATTTGAATTATAAACATGATGGTGTATATATCTTTTGATTTTTAGTTTGGGCTACAATAATCAAGGTTACTTTATGACATTAATTATCTCTTAAAGTATAGAAAAATAAAAATGCACATCTAACACTAAAGGTTGACACAAACCTAATATGTTTAGCTAAACATATTTAAGTGCTGAATTTTGACCCAAACCTATTTAAACTATATATATACAATGTGTTAGAATCATGTTTTGTTAGAAATTCACATCTTGTAATATAGTTATGTTATCTACATCAAAGTTTCTAACTATACTGTTTGTCTTATTGTTGAACATGAGTCGGACACCATTGTATCTGGAACATGAGGATACCCTCTCACTATCAATATGTCACTTTTAGGGGTTTCTTGTCATTAGATCGCCATCTCACTATGTTTAAAAGTTTTCTAGACATGAATCAAAGTGTCAATTCAAAAGATATTATCTTGGCCAATGGAGTTGGCTTAAATAATGATAGTTCACATTCATGTTTTTGGGATCAATATTCCTCGTGACATCATCAATTACATTATTTACCCAAATATGAACCAACTTTCCATAATTGAAATTCTGATAATATTCCTATCAAATTGTTTTTTCTTTTGTTAAGTTTTCACTTCAAACTCAAATCACACATAAACCCAACATACACTTTACTAAGGAACCAATAATCTTTCATAAATTAAATATTACATCAAACATAAAAGTGACACTTGAATTCTTAGACCCGACAACACTATATTGAAACCCCTTACAAATTTTATACAATATATAAAAAAAAACGTACTCGATTCTTAACTTGCCTCCAGCTTTACGCAATGCCTAGGAAGAAACAAATCGGTTTCCAATAATAATGTACGAGTCATACCTCTAAAGTTTGTGTAGAAGGACGTTTCTAATGACTCAAACCCATGATTTCAATGTTATATAGCAAAAGTCTTAAACCAAAGAAATCTACGATTTAATAAAACAAATAAAAATAACATAACTAATAAACCAAAAACTATCATGAAGTTAAATCATAACCACGATTATCAAAAGAGACTAAATTCATAAAACCCTTCATTTGGACTGGTTTTTGTTTATAATTATTTTTGGTAAAATAACTCTCAAATTAAAAAGTTAACGGAAACATTAACCATGTTAGTTAGGTTTTAGTTAAGTGTAATCAAATAGATTCAAATGATAATTACGATGAAACCTTTAAAAGTAAATAGCAAAATTCAAACTTTTAAATTCAAATAATAGTTTTCATGAAATAGAAGGATAAAAAAAACAATTAACTTTTATTTAAGAGTTAAATGCGTTTTACGTCCCTGAGGTTGCATAGAAATTGTCATTTGAATTTAAAAGTTTAAAGTGTTGCTATTTGCATCCAAATGTTTCACTAAAATTACCATTTGAATCCATTTGGTTACATCTAACTAACACGGTTAACTTTTTCCGTTAAGTTTCCAACATGAGAGTCATTTTGATTATAAAATTAAATAAAATAAAAAACCAACTCACGTGAGGGTTTTTATATGTTTAGCCTCTTTTGATAATTATAGTTATGATTTGACTCTATAATTGTATTTTATTATTTTGTCTTGTTAATGTATTTTGGTTTAGTAATTGTGTTACTTTTGTCCGTTTTATTAACTAAACATAGATTTATTTAGTTTAAAACTTAATTATGATTACGATGATTGATGTTTTATGATTATTATTCATGGGCAGTTAATGTTATTCTATAAATTATTTTATACTTTTATGATAATTTGTCTTTTATGGTTATAATTCAAATAATTTATATTATATGACTTGTATGTTTATTTATATATATTTTTGTTTTGTATGTTTTATAAAGTTAGAAATGAATCATTTTTGGTTAGTTATACTTATATTATTTTATACAATATGATGTCTAGAGATGTTTTTCTTAATTAAATGAAATAAATACCGACAATCATTCCTAGTAAATTAAAATCATAATGATGATTATCAAATGAGACTGAATGCTTAAAACTTATCATGTAGAGCTGATTTTTTATTTCGTAATTATTTTGACTAAAATACCTCTAATTTAGAAAACTTAACGGCGTTAATTTGGATTAGTTAAATGGAATCAAACGATAATTTTTATGAAACTTTTGAATGCAAATGATAAAATTTAAATTTCTGAATTCAAATGACAATTTATATGAAAGCTCAGTGACGTAAAATACATTTAACTCTTTATTTAAAAGCGTGGTTGTTTAAAAGTCTAAAATAAAATAAGTTAACAAAAAGTATAATAAAATGTTGCATGTTCCATCAGGAATATAAACCCCCTGGTCTTAGGTTTTCTGTTCAAAGTGTGCCCCACGTTAAACCCTCTTAATTCTTTTTTTTTTTTTTAACAATCTACCCCTTCACAGCAGTGCCGGCAGCAACACCGCCGCCGCCGCCACCGTCACCGTCACCGTCGCAACCGCCTCCTACCATGGGAGCTCTCGTGGGTGACCTCTGTTGGACCATGGAAGACGACTTTAAACTGAGAAAAGCGGCGGAAGTAAGTCATTTAACCTAAATTCTTGCATCTATTTTGTAACGTTGATGTTTGATTTTGTGTGTAATTAAATCTTGAATCGATGTAGTTTGTATTGCTAGGGCTGATTGACGCAATTTTTGATTGGTTAATTGTTCTTTTTTAGGGTTGTGTTTTGTTGTTTTAATTGATTGTTGTTAGTAAATTGTATTGTTAGTAAATTATGTGTGTGAATTTGTGTTTGCTTTGGAGCATATTTGTGTTAACGTGAGATAGCTGATGTTTATACAAAAACTTGATGATTTATACAAAGAATTGGCACAAAAAGTTGTGATTCAGTGATATATTTGATATGCATATGCAGCATAAAAAGAACTGATGGTTTATGTTTAATTAAGAAAACTGACAAGAGAATGAGATTTATACCATGAATTGACACTAAAACTGGATGATTCTTTCAAAAGGTTGACGATTCATGCAACGTATTGAAGATTTATACATAACTTTGTAGAATAGTAATCAAGTTTCAAAAATTGTCCTGATCACTCATAAACTTTTTTGTTCAAATTTGGTCACTAAAGTTTATTATGATGTTTCAATCATATGTATTTAACCTGAATAGCAGGTAAAAAACTTAAAAAGCTTAAGTTTGGGTGGGTGATGGTGGTCGAAGATGATGGGGCGGAGATGGAGGTGTCACAAGTGATGGAGTCGAAGGCGATGGGGTGGTTTTGTTTGGGTTGTAGATGATGGGGCGGGGATTTGGGTGGGTTGCAGATGTTTGGGATGGCGATGGTGGGGGTACGACAATGATGGTGTGGTCGGAGGTGGTCAAAGGTGGAGAGAGAGGGGTGTTCAAAGATGGAGCTGTAGAGGAGAAGGGTGGTCGACGGTGCAGGTAGAAGGAGATGGTTAGAAAAACAATTACCTGCTAATCAAGTTAATTACATAGGATTAGAACACCAAACCAAAGTTAGAAAAATAAGTGACCTGATTGGAGCACTCCTAAAACCTTGTTACTATTTTGTGAAGTTTTCCCATAATAATATGATCACTTGTAAGCGTATATGATTAGGAGACCGGATTTTGACTAGTTGGGATTCTTCTCAAATCTGACATTGTTTTAGAGGCTCAGTTTTTTTTTAATCAGGGCTTCTTTTCGAAAAAAATTTCTTCTAAAATGAAGTATAAGGCTTTCAAAAGTTGCACTTATGTTTGTGTGTTTGATTGTCTGAAATGCTAAGCAGTTAAATCGGCCGATATATCGGTGATATATCACCGATATATCAGTTATCGGTGTCCTCGTTGCATATCGGTCCCAAAAATCGGTTGGAATATCGGTACCGATATTCTCGGCCGATATGGCCGATATTTCACCGATATTTTGTCCTCAGAATATCGGCCATATCACCGATATATCGGTGGCTCGTTTTTGTTCTGGGCTGGTTTTGTCCAAGGCCCCAAATTAAAAACCCGGTAACCCACTAACCCTAAATTGCTCACATGTCGACCATCGAGAGGAGCTGTTCGATGTTTCAGAGCCAACCATCGACAATCGGGAGCCGGAGCAACCATCGAGCGGTTCGCACTTGGGTCTGATTTCGCACAGCAACGAACAACCGATCATCGTTCATCGAGCTGCTGGCCTGCTACTGCTGCACTTGGGGTCTGATTTCGCACATTAACGAACAACCGATCGAGCTGCTGGCCTGCTACTGCAGTACTGCTGCACTTGGGGTCTGATTTCGCTAATTTGAGTATTTCTTTGCTGTTTGATTGGATTATTGCAATAGTTTGACTGAGTTAGGACTGAGTTTATTGTTGCATTTTGATTTTGGACTGAGATTTTAGAAATAAAGGAAGTGGTTGACTGTTTTAGGAATTAGGACTAGAGTTTGACTGAGATTTTAGGAATTTGAGATTTTAGGAATTTGAGATTTTAGGATTGAGATTGTATTTTAGAGAAGCTGGATTTTGCATTTTGATTTCGGATTTTGGGTATTTTGACTATTTATTTGACTATCTTAGTATGTTATTATTAATATTATATGGGTTTTAGTGTTTATATATATATATATATGCAATTACCGATATCTCACTGATATATCACCGCGAGAACCGATATATTAAATATCGGTCAGTGACCGATATCCGATATTTTACCGATTTAACTGCTTAGCTGAAATGTCATACTTTCCAAATAGGTTTATTCTCTTGTGTCCCTGGTTTATCAAGTTGGTTAAGTTTGAAAATCCTTTAACAGCCACCAGAAAATCCTTAACAGCCACCAGTCTTTAATTTTGTATACAACCATGATATGACATCAAAGTGTTAAGAGACTTGAATCAGATATAGGTGACATTGATATAAGTTGCCTTTAGTTAGATAACTATCTCTTTTAATTAGTATGCGCATTAACCTATGTATTTCTGTTTTCTTGATATTGATATTGTTATAGACTGGTACCCCATTTGAATCACTAGCTAGAGGAGACGTGAAGTTCTCAAAACGCTTCACACCTCAAGAACTACAAGATCGATGGCTTGCCATACTCTATGACCCGGCTGTTTCTGTTGAGTCGTCAGCTGGTATGCTGGAGTTTGAGCATGCTGACTCAGCTCCAATATTAAAAGCCAATCATTTGGGAGACATCAAGGAGTATGCTCTTCCTGTTTGTGGCAAGAGAAAGCCCGAGGGTATAAGAAAACGTTTCTACGCCATGCAAAAGAAGCTAAGGCAAGATCATCAGCCAGCTGAACCTCCAGCTGAAGACTTTTGTGGGGCCCTTCAAAACAACGAGCCTGTTGGCCTTTTGACATATGAAGCTGCTCATAATGCCGACAACATTAATCTTGATGTTAATCAATATTACAATGGAGATAATAACTGTAATGAAGAGGAATCTGATGGATTTGAAGAGATCCTTGAGTTACTTGATGCCAAAGAACCAGAGGTATTACCACCCATTATTGATGAACATAATTCTGAAAATTTTGATGAATATCCTATAATGTGTGGTGATGGTGAGCTGGAAAACCAAATGTGTGGTGATGAAACTACAACTGCATTTGCTAATAGTGCTAACAGCTATCTGATAAATGGCCTTTTTGACTTCACTATTGAGGAGGATGACCTTCCTTTGATGGATGCTGACGGGAACTTAATTGACATGTCATATATCGATGATATGAGCTCACATTGGCTAGATTCTCCTAAAGATAATAGCAATAATGCTAATCAAGATACTGATTTAGTAGATGAATATACTGATAATAATAACAAGACTCGGCCTGAATGTGGCAATCAGGAGACAAAAACCTTTGATGGTTTGTTGATTACATCATTTAAACCACCACTTACAGCAACAATCATCTGCACTTTAAACACCGAAGACCCAGAGATACCTAGCAACGATGATGTTTTTCTTCTAAATCTTGTTCCCTCTTCATCTCAAGAAATGCAAATGGATGTTTTGAAACCTCCACTGCCACCTCAGCTAACTTCCAAATCTACTAATAGGGTTTCTGGAGCAGATCTGAAAAGGGATTTCAGGGGTTCGAAGCAGAATATCTCGAAAAACAATCGTTCTGAACAATCCCGATTTTCTACACCAATTATCGGTTCACAATTTCGGTCAGAAATACAAGTGGATCATAGGATGAAGCAAGATTTTTCTAATGAAGATCAATCTCAAGCTTGTCCAGAAATCATATCTAGAAGCAATCTTTTTCCTGCATCTGAGAAAGCAACACCTGTAAAATCTGAGCAGGAAATGCATCATTTCAGTTCTGTAAGGACTGTTTCTGATAATAGAACGGGTGGTTCTGATATCTGCACAAACCATGGTCAGTTCAATCCTATGACTACCATTCAACAAGAAGAAACATTAAATGTTGAAATAGTCTCTACTGAAATGAATAATCCAATATTGCTTGCAAGAAATTTGCTGTTAAATGAGGAAGCAATCTCTTCTCAAAGTGAAGATGATGGTGATTATGATACACCTAATTTTTCTGATGTTGAAGCAATGGTAATTGTTATTTATTGAACTTGTTTTTATATGTGTTTGTTTGTTTTGAAAACTTGCATCTTTTATTCTGAAATTAACTTCCTTTTTCTTCTTTTTTTTATCTGTAATTTTGCAGATACTTGATGAGGATTCAAGCCTTGATGAACAACATCTATATATGAATCGAATTGGGAGTTCTGAGCTTCTACAAAGTACATTACTTTATGATATTATATAATTGTCAGATCATTCATATTGATGGTCTTCATCCCAAGTTTAGCAAAACATGAACCTTATATAATCATAATATCAATTGAACGTTAATGTTTTCTAGACAGAATCCTTAATTTTGGCTTAATTTTGCAGCTTTTAAATACGAGAATGCCGAAACTCAAAAGAGAATCATGAGGTTGGAACAAGCTGCTGATGCTTTTGTAAAAAGAGAGATGAAATTACATGGAGCTTTTGCTATTTTACAAGGGAGGCATACGAAGTATTATGTTACGAAACCTGAGGTAATTTTTACAAACATTAATCTGAAATGATCAACTTGAGTAAAATGACAATTTCACAACTAAGTTTCATCTACTTTATTCATATGAATGCATGCTGTGGTTTAGGTTTTAATTGGAAGGGCAACAGAGGAATTTAATGTTGACATTGACTTGGGAAGAGAAGGTCAAAACAGTAGAGTATCTCGACGACAGGTAACCCAATAATCGTGTAGAGATGATTTCGTACATGTTCTCAAAACTTGGTATAATATCATATTTACCAATCAGAGAAACATAATATCGAATATACCCCGTTTTTAAATTTATGACATTTATACCCATCTCTTAAACCTTAAATTCGTATACAAAAATTTGGAGTGTAAAGAGAAAGAGAAGGGTATAATGGTCATTTTATAAATTGTATTTAATGGAATGGTATTATAGTATTTGAAGTATTTTAAATGGGTACATTTGATATTAATTTTCTTGGTTGATTGATGTTACGCAAACTTCTAGGGGTATATATGAAATTGCCCCAATCATATATAAATTTTACCTAGGTGAGTTAAAGACAGGAAAGATTAATATTTGTCAATATTTTAGGCAATTATGCACTTGGATCATGAGGGTTCCTTCCATATGAAGAATCTTAGCAAATATTCAATTTTCATAAATAGCATGGAATTAGCAACCAACCAGAGTATCAGCTTGACTTCAAGTAGTTTAATAGAGGTAATTTTAACAATCACTTTGATTTTAGGTTATTTTCAGTTTCTAGGTGGTTTATAATATTTAGCAATTGTGATTAATTTTATTTACAGATAAAAGGAATGGCTTTTCTATTCGAGACAAATGAAGCACGCATAAAAGAGTATGTCAATAGCACGAAGAACATAACTGATATGACGGACAATTTAACCTTTCAAGTTTTGACATCTAAATGACTAGAGAAAGTGCTACCTTTTAACTGCACTTTCTGTTCTTATGGGTTAGTTGTAAGATTTTCTTTAGTAAACCTTTTAATTACTGGATATAATTCTACTTGTTTACTCAAGTTTTATGCAATTCATTTACCTCTAATTATCTGTTTTACATAACATTTAGGATTTGATGAAATTTGGTTAATTGTTATTTGTTACACATGTATGAGAGCTAGAGAGAGTGCAAGAATTAATGTTTTTTAGAACACATCACATAATTTGGTCCATTTTAGCTTATTTGTGTTTTGGCTATTATGATTAGTTGAAAACTGCAAGTTAATGCACCATAAAAAGTGCTTTGCATTAGGAACTACTTTTACCTGGTTTTAGCTTTATACAAAAGTTAGTGGTCTTATTTTATCTCATCTGTGTTGTGCTGATGTTATCTTTATGAGAGAATGGACATCATCAAACTTCTATAATCTTACTGGAATCCTTAGATGTTATTCTTTTGAACGGCTCCTGGTTGTAATTTACTTTTCATCGCGTCTCAAAGTGAATTTTCAAAAGAGTAGAGTAATAGGTGTAGGAGACGAGGCAGTAGAAATTATGAACAAAACTGATATTCTTCAATGTCAGTTGGCTCATTTTCATTTAAATGCCTGGTACTTCCGGAAAGCGCAAACATGTACCTAGTAAAACATTAGAAACGGGTCGCTGAAAGTTTTGAAGATAAACTCTCTTTGGAATGCAAAAACACTATCTTTTGGTGGAAGTATTACACTATAAAAACAGTTTTAGGTAACCCTTTGATATATCCTAACCATTTTCAGTGCCCTGTTATATGTTCTGATAAATATAAAGTTTTAGTAGAAGATTCTCATTGGGAGGTAACAATACAAATTCCGAAATTTGTATGGTTTCTTGGGGACAAAGTCTTGTAACCGAAAGAACATAGGGGACTTGCGTAGGAAACCTGAAAGCCGCTAATTTATGGTCAAAACTATTCTATTAATAGATAGAATAGTTTTGACCATAAATTAGCGGCTTTCAGGTTTAGGAGAAGGCACCCTATGACTTTTCAAAATGGAGGTCATGGGTTGGAGTCTCACTAGGTGCAATATCCTTCAAGTGGGTCAAGGGTTTTACCACAGTGGGCCTTTGGGTGGTGGGTTTCCCTTGAAATGGCGGGCGAGCCGCGTCACCAGCGTTGTCTGTGTTCGTGGGCGTGGGTGGTATTTCGCCAATGGGTTTACTCGGGTGACTGGACTTAAAAATTAATCGTTGGCCGTTAAAAAAAGTAAAATAACAGAGAGCAATCCCATAAAAATAAATAATAGAACCAACACATTCAAGCTAGAATAAGTAAAGTTATATAAGATGGAGGATAGATATCAAAACCAAGTCAATGTCATTGTTTATTTGTAGCAACTCGGAATGATAAAGTTTTTAAAAACACATCAAATGCGCATATGGTATTGGAGGCGAACTATTACATAAAAATTCAGAAAATTTCATGGCTTGGTGTAGCGATCATGTTGCAATTTTACTTTTTTACATATCTTTTAAACTTCCCGATGGCTTGTTAGTTTTTTTTTGTTTCCTACGTTCTAATGTGTTGCTGGTATTTAATTATGAAAACCAATGGGTTATGTCCGTACTCTACAACAACTCGGTCCTGAATAAAATTTTTAGTGAAACATAAGTAAAACTAAGCATTCGTAACGCCATTTACATTTTTATGAAAGTGAGCGTTAAGAAACACCATATTAAGTTTTGGAAAAGTAAGAAGAAATAATATTTGAAATAATATTTGATCGTGTTCAATTTTGAATAAAATTTATATCGTATTTTAGACAAAAAGAAGCACACGACAACGATAGTAAAAACTATTATATGAAGTCCACTTTGAACGTAATTTAAGCCACAAAGTAGGATAAAAATAATATTATATTTTACCGACGTCTTTTTGTATTAAATCCATATTGAAACATACATTAAAATAAGTATTTAAAGATAGTGATAACAATATATTACAGTTGACACTACTTGGTTTTAAATATAATTTAAACGAAAACGTAAATAAGAAAAACCTCATCGCATCGTAAAACCGGGAGTCTAGGAAACCAGGTATTTTAAAAGTCGACAACAATGTCTAAAATTAGTTACAAATAATGAAAATATAATGAATAATTTTTAAAAATCATAAAAAAGAAAGATGCAAGTGTGCTCGTGTATTTGAGGTATGAGAAAAAAAAACAAACAAACAAACGACCAGGATTGGAACATGGATCAGTAGCTTTTTTAGATTGAGCCATTGAGGAGCTCCATTACTGGGTTGAGTACTTAATGGGATCACCGTTTTCTTTCTTTCCTTCCTTTTTTTTTTTTGGTTTTTTGTTTTGTGTGTGTGTGGGTGGGTGGGGTGGGTGGTTGGGGGGGGGGGGGGGGTTTCCTGTCTTTCCTGAAGCAAATTCACTGAACAAACACTCAGATTCTATCATACACACTTTCCCAAATAGATAGGTTGCGGGTCAATGAGCTTTCAAAAAGACCTGATCATTCCCTAACACTAAATGCAAAGTGGTTTTGTTGTATCTTCTGAGAACGTTATAAGAGAAAGACGGCAAAAACAATGCTCACACACTCATTTCACTCTGATTTTATTATACACATCTTCCCAGATAGATAGGAGTGCAACAACTCAGGGAGGAAAAAAACATACTGGATACGAGAGAGGGGGGTTGACCGATATGTTTTTCTTTTCTTGTCAAGTGTTGCCAGTGAGCACTCATAAAAGTTTGATGTTCATGTAGCGACTTCAGGAGTGTTAATTTACGGTTTAGTTAAAAACCGTAAAACCGGTCATTGGTATGATTTTTGATTTTACGGTCCGCTTATAATTAATATTTGGTTAGACTGTTTCTAAAATCTGAAACTACAACGCACGACAAACTAGTCGTATAAAACTGGACCGGTCGTTGGGCTATAATTCAAACCGGGTATATTTATATTGGGCTTAAATAAAATTCCATAAGATTGGTCTTTAAGTGCACTCATAAAATTCCATCTGGCTTAACTAAATTTCCATATGCAACTGTAGCATTTAATCATTTCTTCACTTCGCATTAGTTTTTTTTTGAAAGATTACTTTTTTAATTGTGAAATCCTTTACCAAGTTAGTGGTTAGTGGGGTTCGAACCCCTGACCTTCATGTTAATGGTTGAAAGCCTTTACCACCACCAAAGGGTGGGGCTTTCACTTGGCATTAGTTGGGGCCAGAACAAGATTTTTTACTCCAAGCCAGCAGCAACTTGCAAGCACAAACATTTATCAAAGACAGGCCACACAACTACCAGACATATTCATCAGTTTGTCTCCTGTCATAGTGATAACTTACCAAGTTTTAATTGCACCACTTAACATAACTTTTTTTTGAACGTCCCTGCTATGGAGGATAAGTGTTAGCCCACTTATCTATTTTCCAGTCGGGACCGCACTCCCAACCCACACAGGAGGAAACCTATTGCTGAGAAAATCTACTGGCTCAACTCTAAACATTTTACTCATATTGAGACTTGAACCCATGACCTCCCTTTATTTACATGTCATGAGTACCTCACTTCTTGACATAACTATTTGTAACTTGTGATTGCTGAAATAGAAACACGCAACACCTAAACCATGAAATAAAATCAGAATCAAACCGCTAGTAACAACTTCATTTGGTATGATTAGGACTTTAACGATTTGACTTACGATTTAACTTGCATCAAACCCGAAAATAATTGTTAGGTGAGTCACATATACTATTCATATTTTATTATTATTTTTGTTTTGCGTTTCTATCTAAATTTTGCGAGTTAACACGCCGCAATGTACGTGTGTGGTTTAACATTTTTACGCTTATTTTTTTCCTTTTAACGGCTCCGTCGCAATGCGCTGATCCTTGATCGACTTACTAATTGTTTTATATGTTTTACGTTTCGTTTGTGTGATTCAACCTTTTAACATTTCTTTTCGTTCGGTTGTATTTTTTTGTTTTTATCATTCTTAATATAAGTTTTTTTTCTGTATTGATGGTCACTAATGATGGTGTGCCATTGAAGGCACTTTATATGATTTTACGCTCCGTTGTAAAGCCGGGAGGCGTAATACTAGTTTTATATAATTTACTCCAGATTTAAAATCAAGTTATGAATACACATATGTTTGTTCGTCCCTCACTTTAAGGTGGCTTTGGAGTTTGGAAGAAAGGCAGAGGTGGCTAATGCTTATCTAGTTATGTCAAATATATAATATTCTTTATGATATTGTTTACATGATATTATATTTACTATTATCATATTTGATGGACATTATGTGTTGCCCATCCAGTCCCACTGCCCAATGACCTCAAGTTTTGTCCCACACAGAAAATTCCCTTGTATTCTTTGTTCATCATCTCATATTTGGTATTTATTCAACGAACTGGAATTTAAATTATATTAAACATTAACTTTTTCCAGTGAGAGAAAGTTAGGATTGTTTGTTTTTAGGCTGACCCGGCTAATCAAACTGACCCGGTTGACGGGTTGACTTGGTCACCGGGTCAGCCCATTTGATTTTGGCTTCAGGCCAGGCTGATCGGGTCTTCATTGCTGATCCAAACTTGAAAAAAAAAGTTGTTGACCGGCTGACTCGCGCCCCCTGGCGACCGCAGCCCGCCACCCCATCGCGACCAGCAGCCCGCCACCACCTCGCGACCCGCAGCCCGCCACCCCCTCGCGACCCGCAGCCCGCCTTCGGCACCGCCTTTGTGTATGGTGGATTGCGGTGGTCGTCGGAATGTGTACGGTGATAGTGGTGGTTGTGGTGGTGGTGTGGTGGTTCCGATTGGTGGTGTGACTCCGGTGGGTTTTGTTACTTAAATACTGAATCGATTTGGTTATAGTCAGATACTGAATCAAACAGCCAAGTTTCAATCAGATGCTTACCCAGTCTGAACTTCTAACTGGGTCAGCTTCTGACTCAGTCAGATCTTACTCAGTCAGCGTAATCAAACAGCTCCTTATTGTAGCAGTTGGTACAATCTTTTATGCTTACTATACAACCTCATGTCTTTTAAAACCATCAGGTGTCCTTTGGATTTCCACTTTATTAGTGTCGGAAACCCTTAGCCACTGGTGGGTTTTTGCCGCCGCGTGGCAGCGATGACCTCGTCGTCGATGCTTTGCTATCTCGATTGTGGGGTTGGTCGGTGGTGGTGTTGGTGTTTTGTTGCTTGGCAGTGGTGTTGGTGCTTTTGTCCCGATCTTGGGATCTTGGTCGGCGGTGGCGGTGGTGCTTAATCAGTGTCGATTGCCGCCTCTCGAAGTCTGATTTTTTAAATTATATGTTAAATATGCCAAATTAAAAGTTCAACTTAAAAGCTCCACATATCGTAATCGTTTAAATACACAAATAAAGTTCTAAAAATAAAATTACTATTATAGTACTATTACTTTTATACTTACTATTAATATATTAAATATTTACAAAATTTTAAATCACTAATAATAATATTTACGGATCAAACTAATCCATCTAAACTAGATGTACACTTGATAAAAACAATGAATCAAGTGTTTCCTCTCTAAAGTTAATCTACTTCAAACAAGAACGAAACTCCAAGATATGGCTACTATTCTATTCTTGAACCATTAAAATGTCAAGATGATTTTGTAGTTGTGGCTAAGATTTTTTTTTAAATTCTTTCTATACTATAAAGATTTGCATTTATCACATAGAACACCTTAAAGAACCTAAACAAACAACCTTATGATTTAAAGTTCTCAAGTTTTACGTTGTGGTTTCGCTAGGTAAACTAGAAACTAAGCATCACTTGCTCTCTAGAATCGGTTTTGCATGCGTGAATAAGGAAGTGGTGTTATAGATCTTGTCTTCACCTTTAGTAATAGAGTTGTAAACGAGCCGAACAGAGCTAAGCCAGGTGGGGCTTGGGCAACTTGTTTATTTTTTTTGTTAATTAAACCGTATTTATGTATATAATAACAAAAGTATTATTTTGGTATTATTTATCTTAACTCATAGAACAATGATATTGGATTGATATTTTAAAGACTGGTTATATTTATATTATTATACTTAGTTTTATAATTAAAAAATATTAATTTTAGTATGCAAGAATTTTAGTTTATAATTAACTAAATAGATAAGGAACCTCCTACTTCTCCTTCCTTGCGCCCTAAGATCTCCAAAAGAAGAAGATAGAGAGAGAGAGAGAGAGAGAGAGAGTGGCGATGTATAGAGAGTAAATTTCATTGTGAAGAAAGATCTCGAGTGTGTACCCACATCTTAATGTTTAGCTCGTGAAAAGCATCAAATAGGTGAGTTCTAGATCCTAATTTTTCCTCTTTTTTATACTGTTTAGGGGCTAGTATGCATACATATTACACTTTTTGATAAAGTAATATAGATTTTCATGATAAAGTGTGTATTTTTATGTAGATTTTATGTATGCATGTGTACCTAACAACTTCATTACATAAAACCCTAGAATATCATGTATAGATCCTGAAACCTTGCTAAAGTTGGAAAGAATGAAGTTCATGAATATATAGTGATAGAATTCCCCATGCACACTTCACTTGGGTCATGCGTAGTTATCGTGTGCTTTAGAAAGATAAAAATTTTCATGCAGAAATGTGTTTGGTCATGCATAGATAGGTAGGCTATGTGTAGATAGTTTTTCCATGCGTAGATAAAGTACACATGCATAGATAAAGTACTCATGCTAGATAAAGTACCCATGCGTAGATAAAGTACTCATTTAGTTATTCATGCACATATACAATTACTCATGCGTAGATACAATTTCTTATGTGTAGATATAGTTACACATGTGTAGCTATGGTTTATTCATCAACATTTCCTTTGCCTTAGTAAGAATAGATATTGAAGCCTATATGCATATAGTTATTCTTCCCATGTGTGTAAAGCATAAAACAAAGAGTAATGTCTAAAGTAATGATAGTAATGATATGAAGCCTATAGATGTAATAGATAAAGAGCTAACGCAATATAAAATATATATGCTAAAACTACGAAGTGTTAAAGTATTATACAAAAAATCTACTATATAGTTAAATAGCTAAAGTTAATCACACTTAAAAAGAAAACTAGAGTCATAGTTTCACCTGTGAAATGATAAAGGAACTTGGATGATAATTCGAGAATAGTCACCCTGCTAAAGCACAGTTATGAATGACAAAGTATGTTAAAGGAGTCTTGCAATCACAAATGTATTGACGTATATTAAGCATCAACATAGAAGTCTGCGTAATAACAATCGATAGAAGTCTTGCATTCATTGCAAGCAATAGTTAAAGAACTCTTTTGTAATACACAAGAAAGGATAAAGGAGTCTTATACGAGTAGAGACTCGAGAAAAATTAAAGATAAAGTATGTTAAAGAATTAACTTAGAGATAGCTAAGAAAGTCTTGCGCTTGCGAAAGCATATAGATAAAGTAAAGTGAAGTATAAGTATAAATAGGTGATAAAATATGGTGTAAGTGATAAAGGTAATGCACACTTAAAGTACAATTAAAAAAGACAACTAAAGATAAAGATAAAGTAACAGTCACAGTTAAAGTTTTTAAAGTTTTGATAATGTTCTTTTACTAAAATAAAACTAAAACTCACTCAGCAATACTTACTTTGTATGGATTATAGTTTGACATGTATAATGACTGAATGAAGAAAGCTAACTTGGCATGATTTGAGGAGTTACCCAATAATGATAAAGACTGACAATTTAGTTAAAGTCATGTTTTTCTTAAAGTTTATTAGGGATGTTATAAATCATGTAATGATATTTAAATTCTGATGCCATGAATAAATGGTTGTTTAAAATATAAGAATTATGTGTTTTAATGTTCAAATCAACTTAGACAAACAAGAAACAATAAAGGGATACTCTCTTGTTCTTATACTTTGGCTAAACCAACAAGGAGAGAGGAAAAATGAGAGAGGTTGAGGCTTGTTACCATTAGATAATTCGAGTTAAAAATAAACCTTTGATTGTACCAACTAAGTTTACATATAAATCTTGCGATGTTTTATAAACCTTCTAAAAGTTTATGTTTATATTAAATACACTTTAATATTTTAGTAACATAAATTAAGTTCTAAAGAGTATGCCATGCTTTACATTATTTGAATTAAATCTATTCTATATAATAAAGTATTATTCTATATAATAAAGTAGTAACTAAGGATACCATATGACATTCTTCTGTTCATAATAAAAAATATATTCCCGCCTAATTAAATTAACATGTTAGTTTAATTAAAATTTTAGCGTGCGATCTTAAGGAGCACACTGCAATCCTAATATTGTAATATGTTGTCTTCAACATATAGGTACAAAAGCATAAACATCTGTTTCAAGTTGTATGTAAGCAAAACTGACCAAATTAGAAGATTAGGAGATGAAAGTTGAGTTGTCTTGATTCTTTGAGCTAGCCAACTATCCGCTAATCTCACTAATTAATTACTAATAACATCATCTCGTCACACTATATTTGGTAGTGATCACCAATATTGTCTCACTGATATTAGTAATGATCACCAATACTCTCTCACTAATCTTGATAGTGATCCCTAATATCTTCTAACTAATTTTGGTAGTGAGCATCACACTATCATCTAGGGGTGTAAGTTACACCGTGTAACGAGCTGACCCGAGCCGAGTCTAGGCATGTTTAGGATTGAGCTCAACTCGTTTTGATTTTAGAAAACTCGAGCTTGACTTGTTTGTAGTTTTATTTCTAAAGCTCGAGTCCGGCTCGTCATAAATTTTTCAACCTCGAACTCGGCTCGGCTCATTTACTTTTAAATTATTAAATTTCTATTTTTTGATAATTACTTTTATTTTATTTAGAATAATACTTTCTTTTATATATTACATAATATATATTATTTACTTATTTAATTATTTTTATCATAACAGTATATCTCACATGATTTATGTAAATATATATTTATATATTTAAATATGTAAATAAAAATATATATAAAAAAAACCTCGTTTAGGCTAGTGAGCTGGCTTGGGCTTGTTTAAAGTTGGCTCGATTTGAGCTTTTTTCAAGCTGATCCCGAGTAACTTAGAAGACGGTTTGGCTCGTTTACACCCCTACTATCATCGCACTTCCTTTTCTTATCAACGTACATGCAACCTAGCTCATACAAGCAAGTGTTTATAAGGTTTACAATAATAAGCACACAAGAATAATTCTTCTTTTACTTTATCTTGAATCTTGATCTTTCTTTTGATTATAGAAATGAAGAATTTCAAAGTTCACTTTTAGATTATATAAGCATTTGATTTTGTTTGGCGAAAGGTGAAGTCAAGATGTGAAGGATGACTACATAATAGTTAAGAGGAGAAAAATATTTAAGTCTCTAATGGTGCATCGACAGTGAACGCTTGTATATACTTTTCTCACACAAAATTAATCCACCTAATAAGTTCAAACATTGATTTATTACACTTTAATCAAACAAGAAATACCGAGAAAAATTAGTAGAAGTAAAAGGTTTTGACCAAATAATAATGAGAGAGACCATTTCTAGAAACGCAACACATTTTTCTTTACAACAAGGGAACAACCTTTCTCTCTTTCCTAAGTCGTTGCACTTTCTCATTTGCTCAGGCAATCTTTTTAACCTAGTTCTTAATTTGAAAATACTTTATAGGAAGACTTGTTTTTTATTTTAAACTCACTTTTATAAACTTAATACTATAAAAATATCATAGATTAGATTATAAAGATATTTCAAATTTATAACAGACTATTTATTATTAATTTATATCATTATATATTCCTTTTGTATCTTTAGTTTTATCATTTTTAACTCGGCTTGATTGTGGTCATTATAATATATATAAATCTCTTTGGTCGGTGGGACCAGTAGAGATTTTAGTTTTTTAGTTTTGCCACAATACTTTGGTAGTGTTCAAGTTTTATTCCCCTATATAAGGTTACAATGTGATAATAAGGTAAATGGAGAGAGAAAGTGGAGATAGAGTTTAGCGGAGAGTGGCTTTGGGCCCTAATCTCCGGCGGCTTCTGTCGCCGAGGGACGATCGTTTGGATCGTGACGTCTGGTACCTCCCCGTCTCTATTTCTACGATGGTCTCCATTTTTAGAGAGAGAGATCTGTTGATGATGGCTAGCTAGCCTGAGACACTCTTGTAGCCTAACGTTACCGGTCACCGACCACTGGCCTTTTATAGCATCGACGGTTACAGTTGTACCTTGGTAGCGTCTGGTCTACATGCATTTCCGGCCGATGAACGGTCGTCCGGCTTTGTTGTCGAGACTTCCGGTGGGTCTTCGTCTCCGTCTCTTTGATTTTCTCTATTTATCACTTTATTGGGGTGTTTAGACCTGTCAATGATGGCTATGATTACTCGCCTAAGACTCTCTCATGGGTTATCGCTGCCGGTCGCCAACCACCGTCCCCTTGTGGCGACAGCGGTGCAGGCTTTGCCTTGGTAGCGTTCTGTATTGGGATTTTCGATTTCTTTAGTCCCCTATGACTAGGCCCGCGTGGTCTGAGACTTCATCACGTTGCCGACATCGATCGCCGACCACCACCCCCTTGTGGTGATAGCAGTGCTGGCTTTGCCTTGGTAGCGCTGGATCTACAACCGTTCAATTTGGTGCTCGATCTGTATTGGGGTTTTTGATTTCTTCAGTCCGTGATGACTAGGCCCGCCTGGTCTGAGACTTAATCACGTTGCAGACATTGATTTTGTTGTCTGTTTAACTAGCCATAGTTGGTTTTCTGTTAAAATCCTAGATCGAGTTGCTATGAGACATTTTTAGATATGCTTGTCAATGAGTTGTGGTTCTTCCATCTAGCATGTGTTTTTGTTGTTGAGCTTTGATTTTACTTTATGAAGATGTCTGTGATGGACCCTAAATTGCTTATGATGGACCTTAAGTTTCGATGTTGGTTTCTGTATGCATTATGTTTGTCGATTGCGGTTGATGAAATCTGTCAGCGGCTGTCCAAGGGGATTAATACATGTATAATGTCTAGATGAGCCTCAATTCATTTGGCTATGATGAATTTGGTACAAACTAGGTTTTGGCATGACATTTCCATGGACGGTGAGTACACTTTTGTGTACTTGCAACCTGAGTTGTAGCCGATACCCTTCGAGATCAAACGCTGAGCCTAAACCAGCTCTCGAAATGAGGCCTAATGACAATCGTTTTAATCTCCCCGCGGTAACGCGCGGTGAAAATAACTAGTTTAAATCATTCCTTAGAAAAATACCTTAGGGATAAAACGGTAGATCCATGGTTGGACCATAGCGTCGACCTTGGTCTTGTTATTTGCATCCGATCTGTAAATTTGAATTTCTTATGGTAGGATTCTTAGAAGTCAAGTTATGCTCGACCCATGGAGTTGATCGTGGATAGTATTTCTAGTTCTTTCATGAAGCTTGGTGTTCAAGTAATCTTTCATGAAGCTTGGTGTTCAAATTTATTATTTCAACGAGTTGTAAAGTTGCATTTGCTTGTAAATAAGGTTGCATTTATTGTAACTAAGTTTTTAGAAAGTGTTGCATTGGACGTAAAAAGAGTTACTCTTTTATACTAAAACTATAATAATAGTTGCATTAGAATGTAACAAATGTTGCATTATATTCTAACAAATGTTGCATTTGAGGCGGCAAAGGTTGCTTTTGTGAGTTTGATTTGTTGCATTTAAAAGGTAAGAAAAGTTGCATTAGCTTGTAAAAACGGTTGCATCTTAAAAAGTTGCATTTGAATAGTAAATGCAACTCTTTTAAAAAAGGTTGCATTATCTAATAAATAAGTTGCATTAGGTCTAATGCAACTTCAGCTAATGCAGCCCTAGATAAAAGGTTGCATTAAGTCTAATGTAACCTTTTCAAGACCTAATCCAACTTTTAACGGGGTTGCATTATCTTCATTTTGTTGTAGTGATCCAACTAATGAGACCTACGTTCAGTGACGGATCCAGGAGTTTTTATCAGTGGAGCTTGAGGAAGTTCAAGGCACAGTCATCTTCGCCGGGGCAAAAAACAAGCTTGTTAAAGCATGTCAAAGAAATGGGTTTTGAATGGGCTGGTTAAAATAAGTCATGGAGTCGCTTAAAGTACACTCTCACTTCTAAAAATAAAGATGTCACATCACATAAAGAATTCAAATAGATAAATCACGAATTAGAAATACCGTTAAATACTTCATATATCATTCCCACATTCACTAGGTTTTAACTATTGTTATAGTCCTATTTAATTCAATAGATAAATCACGAATTCAAATACTTTATTGTTATAGTCCTATTAAAAAATTAACCTTGCTAAGCGCTGAAAAGCATTGGATTGAACAATCTAATCATTCCAAATGAGCAAATAAAATAAATTATAGATGAACGACTAACAATTTTTTTACTTGGGTGCTAAAAATATTTATTTGGGTGTCTTATCCATTCTAATGAATTTTCACATAGGTTTATATGTGGTTGAGTGGGGCCCTAGGCTCCACCTAATCATATGTTGCATCCGTCTATGCGTACATTATATAAAGATATAGTTATCTTAAGGTAAGCATTTGACATATATGTTTGTGTAAAACTCTAGATTTTAGTATTATATTGGGATGCTGTTATACAATATGTTAATAGTAAATATTCATTTTATTATCTTACAAATTAGATAAAGCTATCAAAGATAATGATTTTAGGGCTTTAAATGAAAATCTGAAGCTTTGGTTACCAAAGTCCATCCATTAGACTATAATCTCGTGTTTGTTTTTTCAGTAGCAAAATTTATGCAGTCTCTGTGAACCACATCTGTAAACATCTGCAAGAGAAGAGATGGATCAAACGTCTGCATTTTGTAAGAAAAATATTATTTGTTTTTTAACATCTGCAATGTTATTATTACCATTACCATTACCAGTACTAATACCACCACCACCACCACCATGACGATGACGATGACGATCACGACGGCAAGGGCGACGGCGACGGCGAGGGCGAGGGCCAGGGCGACGGCGATGACGAGGACGACGGCGAGGGCGAGGGCGACGGCGAGGGCGAGGGCGAGGGCGAGGACGGCGAGTACAACGGCGAGTACGACGGCGGCGATTACAGCGGCGAGTACGACGGCGACTACGACGACGACGAGGACGACGACGACGAGGACGACGGCGATGAGGATTCCGACGACGATTCCGACGAAGATTCCGACGACGACGTCGACGACGACGACCACGACGACGACGACGGCGACCACGACGACGGCCACGGCCACGGCCACGGCCACCGCCACGGCCACCGCCACGGCCACCGCCACGGCCACCGCCACCGCCACCGCCACCGCCACCGCCACCGCCACCGCCACGGCCACCGCCACGGCCACCGCCACGGCCCCGACCACCGCCCCGACCACTGCCCGCCGCCGCTGCTGCTACCGCTATGAGTACGACTACGATTGCGACTACGATTGCGATTACCATTGCGATTACCATTGCGATTACCATTGCGATTACCATTGCGATTACCATTGCGATTACCATTGCTATTACCATTGCTATTACCATTACTATTACTATTATTATTATTATTATTATTAAATCCAAACCCCACCCTTTCCAATCTCGACTGTTTTCATCTTCGTCTTCATCCATCATCCTTCTTCATCCATCATCTTCATCCATCATCGGTCTTCATCATCGCTGGTGCCAGAGGCCGTTCAAATCACTGTCGAAGCAGTACAGAACACCCCACAAGATGATTTGTTCAGTCTCGAACGTTCCGATCAACGAGCGGAGAAACGGGTGTGGGTTTTGGTTCAGTTTTTGAATAACGGAGACTTCCCACCGTGCATGGCGGTCGGAGTTATTGTGGTGGGGGCGTTTGTCGATGAATTTGAGGGCAAATGGGTGATGGACTAATGGGTCGGTGGTGTGGTTGTGGACGAGGAAGACGGTGCTAGTGCCTCCGGTGCCTAGGAGTTTGAGTGGTCGGAGAGCGTGGAGGTGGCCAACGGTGGCTGCGGGGGCGATGGTGGCCGCTAGTGCTGCCGAAGAAGACCGGAGATGGGGTGTTGGGGTCGAGCTCCGGTGGGGTGAATCCGGCGGGGGCTTATTTTGGGGTAATTGGGTTGGGAGATTTGGGGATGATGATGAAAGAGATTGGAAGATGTTAGAAGATGTGGGGTTGAGTCTTCTTCAAGAAGAGGACGTGAGGTCATTTTTTAATGAATTATCTTCTGGAAAACAAACAGTCTGCAACCTTAAATGTTTGCTCGTCCTCTTCTTGGTGCAGACAAAGGAGCCCAAGAAGCTCTTTTCTGAAAAAACAAGCACCACCTAAGAGACTTAAAATGGATAAATAACTCTTAGTTAAAACCAATGTTGCAAAAGTCGCTAGGCGCTGTCAGGTCGGTCGACGGAGGAGTTACGAGTACTCGTTATAGGCGGGGAGTACTCGGAGAGTACTTGGATATAACAATTTATAAAGAAATTAATTTTTAAAAAATTCTACATATATCAAATATTATAAGTTCACTAATATCTATAACAATATGTGTAAATATCAATATAAATTAAAAAGATAGATTATCAATATAAATATGTCACACCCTCAAAATCCACGTGCGGAATTCTACCGCGAGGCGTGTGAACAAACCAGGATCACAGTCATTAGTTACTTGGAACGACTCTATATGCAACGTTTAACATAACAAACCAAAGTTCAAACTTTATAATACATGCGGAAGCGTTTAATAAAATAAACAAACCCAAAATATATAAAGATAAACATATATATATCATGGTTTAAGCGTTAGGATGCATGCTTGACCCGTGTAGTGCTCCTAACAGCAGTCCAGATTTAGTGACCTGAGAATAGCATACTAAAAGTCAACACATGGTTGGTGAGTTCAAGAGTTTGTGTTTAAACATAACAGTTTAGCAAAAGTGTATACCGAGTTTGCGTTTAATTATAACAATAGCATGTATCAACCCTATGGTTGAACAATTCAAAAGTTTACAGTTAAACATCACAGTTTAACAATAGCGTGTATCAATCCAATGGTTGATCAGTTCAAAAGTCCACAGTTAAACATCCCAGTTTAACAACAGCGTATATATAAGCATGTGCATTGTAATGGCTAGCTAGTCCATTTACAAATGATATTAAATAGTGATTTCGACATTGAAGCTGACTATGTTATGTTTGCCTCCCGTCACGACTTCACCATATCGTGACGAATAATCATAGGACAAATTGCACCGGTAGACCTCAAGTCACACAGATGGGGCTCGTCACACCCAGTAGTACTACCCAACTTTCCCCGCTATCCAATATTAACAATTCGAAAGTGTGAGGACTTGTACAATGATAACAGCACTATATTAATATCCATACACATCTTAAATATATAAAAGCGTTTGTAACATTACCAGTATGCTATCTCCCCCAAAAACAGTTTTAGTAAAATAATGGGGCTTGAACTCACCTCAATATTCCCGTGTGATGTTGATAAGCTAGTGAATTGCTCCTAAGGAATTATAATTCACATAAGTAAATACATACAAATTTATAACCTAAATAAGTTAGATCTTTGAACTTGGTGTTCAATTGATTTAGGATTTGGTTCTCGGGAATTGGTTATAAACATATAATTAAATCATTTAGTTATTTTGTTTTAATAACTAAAGATTTATATTTCATTTGATTATCTTAATAATGATTTCAACATCTCATTATAAATTATAAACATTATTTAATTATGTAAGTTTATATTTAATTTTGTAAGATTTTATAAATATTTATAAAATCAAATTTTGCATTTATATTATCAGAATTATTCCATATAATATCCATTTATAATTTAATGATTTAAATTATTATAAATAAATCCATTTTATAAAAATAACAATTTTAAATAATTATTTACATAAATAAATAAATAAAATTTAAAGAAATAAATTTCCAGAAATTAACTATATAATTTCTAAAATTACCAAAGTTTGTAAAAATTATTTTTATAATTTTTAATAATTTTTTTGTATTTTTAGGAAGCTTAAAAAGGCTTTTTAAAAAATGTGTTGGGGGCAGGGTTCGAACCCCTGACCTCCGGTTCACATGCACACACTCAAACCAGTAAACCAAGGCCTCGGCCGCGGTTAAAACCCCACATTTAATTCTTTTAACCTCTAACTCAGTAATCCCAAATCACCAAGAAACCCAGGTTCGATCCACCCCAAATTGATCCCGAATCGATTTCTATTGCATCAGAATTCATGGGGTTATTGTTCCCCTTGTAAAAACGAGTAACATGGTCTGTGTATTTACCTGTTTAGTGTTCGAATTGAGGGTTGTTCGACCGATTGCAGGTCCGCGGCAGAGGGGTAATCGGATTGCTCAATTTCAAGTGTTTAAGAGGTGTGTGAATGTACCATTAGCTTAGGATTGCTTATATAGTACTTCCCGTTCGATTAATTGAATAAAATACAGTGATAATGCGTTTATGGTGAGTGGGTCGGCCGAAAAATTCGGTTTAGTGGTAAACACACTACACCGACTTGAATTATCAAATTGAAATGGTCCCCGAGTTCGGTCCATCCTCTAGAAGGTGTCGGTATAGTTGGATTGCATAAAAATCGTGATATGGTTGGCTTTTGAGGCCGCCGGAGAGTCGCCGGAGAGCCGGCCGGAAAATCGAAGGGGACGGGCGGCGGGGTTGGGATTTAAAACATTTTACAGAATGCCCCCCTGTAGTTTTGTAACTTTATTATTTATGATTTAAGTTTTAAAATAAGTTTCAAATATTACAAATTCAGTCCCTGGACTTATTTATTTAATTATATTAATTTTGTAAATAATAATATTTTCATTATTATTATTATTTTCATTATTAACATTATTAGTTTTAATAATAATATTATTATTATTACCATTGTCATATTTTTATTATTATTAATACTATTATTAAATAATAATAAAAATATAAAAATAAATTGTAAATTCACATAAAATTTATATTAAATCTCGAAAAATTTTCGGGTTGTCACAAAATATTTCAAAAATTGATATTTATTTTATAATATTATAGACATTTAATCATTTAATAGCTTCTTTCAAGGTATTATCATAAAAAATAACAAAAATCTAACAAAAAGATGAAAAATAGTGAAAATTGACGAAAAATAGAGAATATCCGAGTTTTCCGAGTCGGACCGCCTAGCTCCGAGTAGGCCCGAGTTGGCCGCCTAGCTCCGAGTTGGACCGATTTTGACCGAGGTTGACCGATTCCGAGTTATATGACCGAGTTGAAGAAAGTCGCTTCAGCACATGTCCGAGTTCCGAGTACACCCCGAGTACTCGGCCGAGTTGGCCGACTTTTACAACACTGGTTAAAACACATTTAGTGTGACTTTTGCTTCCTTAACTATTATTTGGAAAGCTAGCCCCATTGTCTTTGACTTCTTTATCATTCTCTAACACTTGTTCATATTGCGCCTATAGTCCTTGACTTTCTAAAATTAAACAGGTGATCCTTACTATTCATTCAACTGTAACGCGGATGCTTCCTTGAGTGAATGGTCGTTAAGTTTTTCATGTTAAGTGTACACAAAAATAATCAAATTGCCCCTTAGAACTTAATGTTAAAAAAGTAAAAAAAACAATTACTTCTTTATGCCCATTTTAATTTTAATTAATAAATAATAATAATAACAACAACAATAACATTAATGAGTTAAAAAAATGTTCTTAGAAAATGTCCAAATTTCACTTTCAGTTTCTCAAGTCCAAAAAATTACGTCGTTTATCCTAAAGCATGCACAAACGTAACAAGCATGGTCTCTAACATGGATGACCATAGCTTTTTATGATATTCTTAGAAATGACTAAAATATTCGTTGTTAGAAAAACCAACTCCCACATTACATAATAAAACACATACACACGCACACTAAAGGGTGCATGTGTGATATCACGGAGTACACAACATGTAAATTTTTAATTGGAAAAAAAACCATAGCAATATTATCATACTTAATTTAAAGAAAATAAAATGCTTATGGTGTATTATGTAGGTCCCCATAGATATCTCGGATCTTCATGTTTGAAAAACTCACAAAACGCACATGTGGATTCCGTGTGTTCATGTCTCATGTGCGTGTGAACGGTGTAACAACAATCAAAACGTAAGTAACATATCAATAATCAATATAAATAACCAAAACTTCATGTTCATTGTGAAGGTTCAACACAAACACTTGTTCTCTACTTATACTAGTTCAACAACTCAACCTGTCCAACTCTCTATCAACTAGCCTCCTCAACGAATCACCACAAGATGCTATTTATAGTGCAAGAGCCTAGTAATTTCACTCACATGATGGATCAAATGCAAGTACCAAGTTTCTATTGACACTGCGAAACTACTTAGTTTCTTCTCATTGGGAGAAACTAACTAGTTTCTTTTGGATAGTTTTAATTTCAAAATTTGACTTAGACCAAACACAAAACTAATCAAGACAATTACAATCTTTACATTGTTGTCATCCGAGATATACATCAACATATTTTAAAATAAAATTTTAATGTATGGAAAATGTATAGCCATTTATAAATCATAAAAAATTAATTTAAAAGTCAACAATTGTAATCACATAATAACAAGTATGTAAAAAAAATTAAGATAGTAAAATTAAAAAAAAACAATTTTATTATTTAAATTCTTAAAATCCAATGTAAAAAAGATAATATGATCATACTCATAATACACAATGTATTATAATATAGTATAGATATAAATAATATTATAGGTTATTGAGTCCCACCCTTTATAGTTTATTCATATGCGCATCACCATTGTTTACTACCCCACCACCACTTCACCACCACCTCCATA